>JAYMSY010000263.1:0-13386 GCA_036897685.1 Monsonia emarginata | reverse complement strand
CTAACATTCATCAATGCGCTTCAAGTGATGGAACTTGAGGAGTTTAATCCGATCCTTTCTCGAGTATGATTCTTGTGTTATTCAATTCTCTTTGTCAAGACATCTTAGTTAATATTCAAGGATAATTCGTCTATCTCCAGTCTTCCCACATTGAAAGCGGGTATGCATTTAACTTAAGCGCATGTGAACAACTTGTACTCGAAGCTTGAGATCGATCGAGCGACTTATAGGATTCGTCTCCCATCATTCCCGGAGGACTGTCCGGACGAAAGTATAGGTGAAGTTGTGATCTATTGGGCACATTTCGTGGCCGGCCTCACCTTGCCATTAGATCCATTCTTGGCCAAGGTCATCGACACTCTTCCCACGACCACTGAGGATCTTCCCACACTGACTGTCACTTTTGCCTGTTGCTTCGCCGCGCTATGTAGGTTGAAGGGGTTGGAGCCTTGATGTATCACTGGTTTGTGCGGAAGGAGCAAGAGGGTAAACCTTCCTTGGTTCCGCGTCCGGGCGTCTGCAAGTTGTTTAGTAATGCCGACACTCGAAGCATCAAGCGGGAGGAGCAACGTGTCTTTGTTTCTTCTCGCGAGGGGTTTTATTGTGCCCCTAGGTCGAATGAGCCCTCCCTCTTTGATAGGGATACAGATCACTCCGTCGAGAAGCAAGAGCTGGATGACTATAATGAGAGCTTCATGCCCAAGAAGAGTTCAAAATTGGGCTATAACATCAAGTTCCTCAACCGCGGTGACATCTTTTGCTTCATCGGAGTCACCGTGAGGGAGATCCCTGGGGTCCATGCTTTATTATCCACTCGGCGGAGGAAGCGATCTTTTGGATGGCCCATTCATGGTGACTTGACCTCCCCTGTTTTTCATGACAAGTGCAAGGATTGCAAGTGCCCGATCGAGGATGATGCTCCTTATGAGATCTATGAGCGAGCCGAAGGTTCCTTTTCTTCCTTATCTTTTTTTTCTTTTGCTTCTATATTCCCTTTCTATTTCACCTTCTTGATTTTTTTCTCACTCATCGCTTGATTTTTACCTTGTTATCGTAGGTGTGCCAGAGTGGACTAGGAAGGAACGGTGTGCCTTTAACAAGAAGTGTTGGCATCAAGACAACCGTACTTTGAGTCGTGGCACCATTTTCTATGTCCCATTCAAGTCTTCACTTGGTGGGGAGCACAAGGCCAAGGTGAAAGATGAGCCACCTTCCTCTCCCACCGCGCCTCAAGAGGAGGGAAATGAGAGAGGCAAAAATAAAGGCAAGGGAAAGGCGTCGGCTTCTTCCCCTACCGTTCCTCAAAATAAGAAGAAAGAGAAGGAGAAAAAGGAGGATGCCCCTACGGTGCTTCCAAAGAAACCTCCCACCGCTCCTACAAAGAAACCTCTCCCCACTTCCACGAAGAAACATCCTTCTTCTTCCACGAAGAAGCCTCCTTCCACTTCCACGAAGGAGCAAACTTCCAAGGTCCATGTTGTGGAAGTGGGAGGTGGCTCTACCAAGGTCGCTCCCTCGTTGTTGGCATCTCTTCCTCCTACCCACGTGGGGAATCCTTCCTCTGAGGTTGCTATGGAGGGGAAGAAGAAGCTTTCTTGACAAAAGTTGTTACTCCGATCTACGATGTTATAGCAAAGGTGTCGTATACAATTGCTTTTAGAAGTGTAACATATCCAAGAATTTCTTTTAGTATGCACAGACATGTTATAGTTTCATGATTGTACCGTTGCCTGACAGGAAGCTGAACAGAGCCAATGTGGGAGGTCAAAGCATTCACAATGGAGGAATTACGATGATTTAAATGAATACTTCTGGTAGTGGACATTTATTCATTACCATTAATATTTTGTTTTCACCAGCTATGGTGATTAATTTGCCCTTGTACTTGTTCAATTACAGGTCACCAGATTGTTTCCGGTTAGGTTGGCCAATGCGAGCAGATGCTGATTTCTTTTGTATGTCTTCTAGACAGCTACGTGTTGATAAAAGTGAGGTAAGGAACAATTGTCCAACTGGATTCTTCTGCTACACAAGGTCCATTCAATTATGTTCCTCTTTGGTTTACGAATAGAAAATGCATATTTTTATTGGCAAGTGTTTTTTTTTTTGGTTCTCTGTGCTACTATGTTATTATGTTGTTTATGTGTATGCTTATAAATATGTTATATGTGTTGCTACTCCTCTTTTTATGTCCTTTTCTGTAGGTTTTGGTACTCGTTTTTTGTCTTTTATAAATAGAGATAACTGTGTCTCAAGTCTAGCTAGCTTAGCAACATTCTTCTATGTATTATGTTTAAGATACTCTTAAAGAGTGCCACTAAGGTTTATAGTATAATTTTGGTTTTGAAAATGCTTATTCTTATGGGATAACCATATATTTAGGATAAGAAGCCCATGAGTAGAGACCGGTGGGTTGGAAAAGTGAACTTTGTTGAGATACGTTCATTTTGTCATCTATTTAGAAGTTTCGACCGGATGTGGATTTTCTTTATTCTCTCGTTACAGGTAACTCTCTTTCATGTGATTTATTGGGTCATGTCTTGCTTTTATTCAAATGTCTCTATGACAATTTTGGTGTGATTCTTGCAAGGCTATGATCATCATAGCTTGGCATCGCTCGGGGCAACCAAGTTCAATATTTGATGGAGATCAGTTCAAGAAAGTACTGAGCATCTTCATAACTGCTGCAGTACTGAAGCTTGGACAAGGTTGGTAAATATAGTTGATGTTGTTGGTAGTGTGCTATTTCATTTCTATCTATCATGTTGTAAGCATTCTGTTGATTTTGGATCGTTTAAGCATAATTATATACACAAAGCACACAAGCACAAAGAAATCTTGGGGCCTGGGCCCGTTTGAGGAAGATGAGGCACAAAATGACTAAATACTGATTTCTAAAACAAACTTAACATAGTAAATATGTAGAGAACTTAACATTTATTACTAAATGTTAAATTTAGATCTTTGAGCCTATATGAAGTCAAAATATTTCGTTTAAAATTTAAGCAAGTCAAGTCTCTAACCACTCAAAAGTTAAAAAATATTAATCATTTGTTTAAAATGTTTTGACCATTAAAAGGTTTTGAAGGGTAAATTAACATTTCAATGCATAGCTGACAGGAAAAATCTTCTCTATTTTCCATAAATAAATTACTATCATCATATCCTAAATGATTAGAAAAAATTCTATTGGGCTGATGAATGTTGCTTCACCTTACCATACGCCCAACCCTTTGAGCCTTGAGCGCCTTATAATTTGATGCATTGATCAGGTTACAAACTTCATCTTCATTTTGTCTCATGAACAGTCTTTTTATGAGTTTCTGGCTATGGAGTTTGACCAGTTATATTTGAATTAAGAACTAGATGTCTTCTTTCAGGCTCCTTATGGTTTTTTATTTACCAAAAGCCGATCTTTGTCAGCCATGGTTCATTATGTATTTAACCTTTTTATTTTAAAATCAAAGGAAGCAATTGCCTTCTGTAGAAGCGGACTACTGCACAAAAAAAAGATTTCTTTTACCAAGTTGGAACTCCTATTTGATTTTTTTTCCAAACTTTTTGCAGCTTGTCTTGATGTAGTCCTCAGTTGGAAAGCACGTCGGACTATGTCATGCTATGTGAAGCTAAGATACATTTTAAAGGTTGTTACGGCTGCTATATGGGTGATAGTTCTACCAGTTACTTATGCTTATTCATGGGATGAAGGTCCTGCATTTGCTAAACTCATCAGAAGTTGGTTTGGCGGCACTTCAAGTTCAAGTTCATCTTCCTTGTTTATTCTAGCTGTTCTTGTCTACTTATCACCAAATATGCTTGCTGGAGTACTGTTTCTTTTCCCGTTCATCCGACGTTTCCTTGAGAGGTCAAACTACAAGATTGTGATGTTTATGATGTGGTGGTCACAGGTTTGCAAAATGCTCTCGATTCATCTCTGCCCACGCTCACGTTAGATTTATTTATTCCTTTCTTTTCCTATCCTTAATATTTATTTTCTGATGATCTCTTATGCTTTTTATCTTGCAGCCCCGACTCTATGTTGGACGAGGAATGCATGAGAGCACATTGTCTCTTTTCGCGTAAGAATAACTTTCGCTTTCAGAATGTGTGTGTGTGTGTGTGTGTAAAATTGATGATTGAACTGTAAATGTCTGCTCCTCTTGATGCCTTATGCAGTTTATGTTTTAATATTTCAGGTACACAATGTTTTGGGTTCTTCTTTTAATTTCGAAGTTGGCATTCAGTTACTACATAGAGGTATTTCAGTATATGATGTATGAGCTTAAATACAGTAGGCTTATGTAATGACAGATGAGTGTCTTTAAGGCACGATATAATCTTGAATTATTGAATTAATGTAAGAACTTAAATATAGTAGGTTTGCCAAATTAATTATTAAATTGCCATCTCGTTCATTGAATTGAAGTTGGTTGTGATCTGTCTGCTTTAAGATGACTTTGTATTGGCCATGTTGTTTTACTGGCGCAGATTAAACCTCTCGTGGGTCCAACAAAAGCCATCATGGGTGTTAGGATAACTGATTTCCAGTGGCATGAGTTTTTTCCCCGTGGTAAAAATAAACACTATATTTAACATTTTTATTTTAGTGCTTTATTTGTAAGGAAATGTTTTACTAGTCATTCATTTCCTTTGCAGCAAAGAACAACATTGGCGTTGTGATTGCGCTCTGGGCTCCAATCATTCTTGTATGTTTTGTACTAGTATTATCGTTCACTTCATTTCAGTTTAAGATAAGTGAAAGTTCTTACACCAAATTTTGTAGGTTTATTTCATGGATACTCAGATCTGGTATGCGATATTCTCAACTTTGTTTGGAGGTATATATGGTGCATTCCGTCGCCTTGGTGAGGTTGGTGAATTTTCGCTTAGACTATAGTTATTGAATTTGTCCATATGTTTCTGTTTTGACCTTGTTATGCTAAGTTTTCTATATCAAATGTGCTAGTATGGTAGAATTTGTTGTAGCCCTTGTACTCTGAAATTTCATAATGATACTCGAGCCACCCCGCTAATAGGTGAACCATATTAAATGGGCTAGGCATTTATGCACATTTGCATGAACTTTTCTCTCTGTCATTGATCCCAAAAGGAGGGAAGGGAAGTCAGTGCCCTTGCCAAAACTACAAAGTTCTTATAAAAACAATCAAGCGTAAGTTTATTCACCTCTCTCTGCCCCCTTCAGTCTCCTGTATTCTTGGGTATCAATCACAACAAAAGTTACAGTGGTTGAGACTTGAGAGATGGTTGTGTCCTCGAGATCTTGAATTTGGGAGGCTCAGAGAAAAGGAACAGGGGGAAGGCTTAGGGGCCAACAACAGCAAGGCTAAAACCTCATTTTTGCGACAACCAGCTTTCCTCCCATAGCTTTGCTAGTTGGGATGGCCATCAGAGAGATAGTGTGTGTGAATACTGAAGGGGGAGGAGGGAGAATAGTTTACACTTCATCATATAAAACATTGTAGTTTTGCAGTGCACTAAGATAGTCTTAATGTCAATGCTCTGGTCTTCATTTTTCTGCTGTGAGAGAGAGAGTGAGGGAGAGGGAATTTGACTTTTTAAAGGCTGTGGATCTCTTTCCATAGTTTGCTTTTGGCAAGGCCCCATTTTCCCCAACTTAATTCGTAATTTGGTTATAATAAACTTGTTATAAGCTGCTCCATGTTCACAGCAGTCAAGCAACTTATTAAAAAATTGTGTACTAATTGAACAACCAGACATTGTCTTTTGCCCATATAAACCCTGCCAAATACATTTCAAAGACCAACGGAATAGAAAGGTGCAAAATATTTCTTCTCAACTCATCTCAGCTATCTGACATGTTATGAACTGTATATGTATTGGAATTCGTTCTTTGGAACTGGATTATCAGGAAGATTATTTTTCATGTGTTCTTTATGCATGCCTGTCTCACTTTTTCCCTCACTTCTAACACTACCGAGGGATTTCCATTGGTTACAGATTCGTACATTGGGTATGCTTAGATCTCGTTTTCAATCACTGCCCGGTGCCTTCAATGCCTGTTTAATTCCAGAGGAAAAGAATGAGCCAAAGAAGAAAGGATTGAAAGCAACGTTTACCCGCAAGTTTGCTGAGGTAACTTGGTTCTTTTATTGTATGGAAAAGTTACTTGTGCGTTCTTGATTGAGAAAATATGATGAGGCAGTGCCTTAAGATCTTTTCTTGTTTATATCATCATAGATCCCATCAAACAAAGAGAAAGAGGCAGCAAGATTTGCTCAACTGTGGAATAAAATAATCAGCAGCTTTAGAGAAGAAGATCTTATTAGCGATAGGTAAGCTTCAAAGTGATGCTCTTAAATTATCATATTATTGCAGTTCTCATACTTGTTTCCTTTTTGTTTTGTGTGTATATGTAAAAGTTATATTTCTTTTGATTGGATTATGAACAAGCTTTGATTTTCCAGGGAAATGGACCTATTGCTCGTTCCCTATTGGGCTGACCGTGACTTAGACCTTATACAGTGGCCTCCATTTTTACTCGCCAGCAAGGTATTTGAAAAAAAATATGGCGATATGTTGCATGGTAGTTGGAATCTTTGTTGTCTCATCATGTGCACTCTTGTATGTTTGGTAGATCCCTATAGCATTAGATATGGCTAAGGACAGTAATGGCAAGGATAAAGAGTTGAAAAAGAGAATTGAAGCTGACAACTACATGTCTTGTGCTGTTCGAGAATGCTATGCTTCATTTAGGAATATCATCAAATTCTTGGTGCAAGGAGACCGTGAGAAACAGTAAGTTATGTTCAAATGTAAACAGTGTGAAAGGAAGAAAATTTCATCTACGTTTGTAACCGCGTGGCTTGACTATTGGTATTCTACTGTTTGTTAACATGCGTTGATGTCATTGTGCTGGGTTTCTGTAGGGTTATAGATTTTATATTTGCCGAGATTGACAAGCATATAGAAGAGGGTATTCTGATTAAAGAGTTCAAGATGAGCGCTCTTCCTAGCCTCTATGATCAGTTTGTTAAACTTATCAAAATACTGGTAATAAGATTTACTGTATCAATTGCAGTTATCAGTTTTCCACTGATTATGGAAGTCCTGATTGAGTTAGTGTGTGCTTGCAGATGGATAACAAACAGGAAGACAGGGATCAAGTTGTGATTCTTTTCCAGGACATGTTGGAGGTTGTAACTAGAGACATAATGATGGAGGATCATATATCCAGGTATGCATTTTGGCGCAGTTGATTAATCAAATAGATTTATTTCCCTGGCCCCATGTCCCATTTTATGGTGTTCCCTTTCTCAGTTGGATAGATACAATTCTTGGTGGCTCTGCCCACGAAGGGATGACCTCTCTTGATCCGCAATATCAGTTATTTGCATCCTCTGGGGCTATCAAGTTTCCAATACTGCCTGTAACAGAAGCTTGGAAAGAAAAGGTGTGCCTGATTGTTATGGATGTTTTACATGGACTATTTGGTTTCGACTTGGTATCTAACCATCATCTTTTGTCCTGATCTATTTTCATTTGCAGATTAAACGGCTTTGTCTATTGCTCACAACTAAGGAATCGGCCATGGATGTTCCATCGAACTTGGAAGCTAGAAGGCGTATTTCATTTTTCTCAAATTCATTGTTTATGGATATGCCCACTGCACCCAAAGTCCGCAATATGCTTTCTTTCTCGTAAGCCTTTATTCTGATTATTTCATTAAATATTGATGAAGCACCTGCACTCTTTTGAAAGTGCAGCTACCCTATATTTTCTCATTAAAATATTTTTAGCAGATGCACTTTTTCTAAAGTTGTTTTTTTCTATGGCGTGCATTTCCTGACATATGAGCTTTTTTTTGTAGTGTTTTAACTCCATACTACACGGAGGAAGTACTCTTTTCCTTGCGCGATCTGGAAACACCAAACGAAGATGGTGTCTCCATCCTCTTTTACTTGCAAAAGATTTTTCCAGGTTTATTTCTTGTTCCGTTCTCTTTCTTCATTCCATAAAATGTTGAACTCATGGAGTCTTGTGCTTAAGTTTCTTCGGTAGATGAATAGTAATTAAGCCAATAATCTTGTATAGATGAATGGACCAACTTTCTTGAGCGGATGGGCTGCACTAGTGAAGAAGAACTGAAAGGAACTGATGAATTAGAGGAAGAGCTTCGTCAGTGGGCATCTTATAGAGGCCAAACCCTGACCAAAACTGGTATTATTCTCCATGTGTATTTTGTACATTATGATGTCAAGTGCAACAACAATAAACATTGATCTGCACATCTTATGATGGGTTTTATCATTGACTTGTGGCATTATTAATATTTTCAGTTAGAGGTATGATGTACTACCGCAAAGCGTTGGAGCTTCAGGCTTTCCTTGACATGGCTAAACATGAAGGTAATTCTATTCGGAGTCCAAAATTTTCTATTAACTTGCACTCTTGAGTTGTTTAATGCTATATTTAAAGAGTTGATTTAAAACTTCGTTATGCCCTTCATATTTCCTGCAAAGTTAAAATTTGTGGATATGCTTTGCTCAGATCTAATGGAAGGCTACAAGGCTGTAGAGCTAAATACAGAGGAACACCAAAAGGGGGAAAGGACATTGTGGGCACAATGTCAAGCAGTGGCTGATATGAAGTTTACATATGTGGTGTCGTGTCAGCAATATGGGATTCAGAAGCGATCTGGTGATCCTCGTGCACAGGATATTCTCAAGCTTATGACAGCGTAAGTCTTAGTTTCATTTTAGGTTCGTCTACTACCTACTTGTTGAAATCAACTTTAACCAGTAAATATAAATTCATTTTGCAGATATCCATCACTTCGTGTAGCGTATGTTGATGAGGTTGAAGAACCTAGTAAAGATAAATCAAAGAAGATGAACCAAAAAGTTTATTATTCTGCGTTGGTGAAGGCTGCTTTGCCTAAGTCCATTAATTCTTCAGATCCTGTACAGAACTTGGACCAGGTAAGCTTCTTCCTACTGATTTACTTGCTAATATTTGCTGTGAAGTTTTACCCTATTAACTATGTAATTTTTGTTTTCATTGTTGTGTGTAAATGCAGGTTGTTTATAAAATAAAGCTTCCTGGACCTGCTATATTGGGTGAGGGAAAACCTGAAAATCAGAATCATGCCATTATTTTTACTCGTGGAGAAGGCTTGCAGACTATAGATATGAACCAGGTATGTAATCGTATTTTACATAGTTACAATAATCTGTTGTTGTTGCCGGGTGTCTTTAATGTCTATTATTATAGGATAACTACATGGAAGAAGCTCTAAAAATGAGGAATTTGCTCCAAGAATTTCTTAAAAAGCCTGATGGTGTGAGGTATCCCTCAATTCTTGGACTTAGGGAGCACATATTCACGGGAAGGTAGGTGCCGTTGTTTGGTTGTGAAGATAAACTTATCACCTTGCCCAAATCAGATTTGAAATGACTAACTAATTTTCTCATCAATATTTGGTGCAGTGTTTCCTCTCTTGCATGGTTCATGTCAAATCAGGAAACAAGTTTTGTGACAATTGGTCAGAGATTGTTGGCCAACCCTCTAAAGTAAGATGCTACTCCAATGAATCACTCTAGTGAAACATTATCATGTGGTCTGTTCCTTTTCTTTTATCTTGTAAAGAACAAAAGATATTAGGATGAGAAGCCATGGTTAATAGTAATACTAGAAGAGCAAACAACCAAGCCATTTCCCAAGTTAGGGTGAGATTCATGAATAGCTTAGCAAAACTCATTGAGATCTCCCACTTATATTCTTCTCCTTCAATCCACCCTATCTAATATTGTCGTGTATCATGACAATTGTAAATCTTGGCCAATGAAGGACAGTTTCGTAGTAGGTACAATTGGAAATTCATTCTGGTAAACAAAAAATCGGATATCTTTGTGAGTTTAGTAGTTAATAGGAAACTAAGTTGATTTCAACAATGGGTTAAAGATATCTAGTTCCGATTGGTCAAGTGCTTGAGCTTGCATGTTTTCATTTTGCTTAACTGTGTGTGATACTAATTATATTATGCCCTTTTCCCTGTTTCTGCCTGTATAGGGTTCGGTTCCACTATGGTCATCCAGATGTGTTTGATAGACTCTTTCACCTTACTAGAGGTGGTGTCAGTAAAGCCTCCAAGGTTATCAATTTGAGTGAAGACATATTTGCAGGTATGTTAATCTTACAATTCTTTATTTATTTTAGTTTCTCTAATTTTTATTTTGCTTGGAAACTCTTCTTGATACAACTCCAAATGCAGGTTTTAATTCCACACTTCGTGAAGGTAATGTTACTCATCATGAATACATACAAGTTGGTAAGGGAAGAGATGTGGGCCTCAATCAGATATCTATGTTTGAGGCAAAAATAGCAAATGGCAATGGGGAGCAGACATTGAGTCGAGATATATATCGACTTGGTCATCGTTTTGACTTCTTCCGAATGTTGTCTTGTTATTTCACTACGATTGGGTTCTACTTCAGTACTCTGGTATGTGGAGTATTCCTTTGACTTTCAGATTACAAATGTATTATCAATTTTATGGTAGATTTAAGATTTCTTGTTTTCTTCTGACAGATCACGGTTCTCACGGTATATGTTTTCCTATATGGCCGCCTTTATCTTGTTCTTAGTGGACTTGAACAAGGGATGAGTACCCAACCAGCTATTCGAGACAATAAGCCACTTCAAGTTGCTCTTGCTTCTCAGTCCTTTGTTCAAATTGGATTTTTGATGGCATTGCCTATGATGATGGAAATTGGCTTGGAGAGGGGCTTCCGAACCGCACTTAGTGAATTCATATTGATGCAATTGCAATTAGCCCCAGTGTTTTTCACATTTTCTCTTGGGACAAAGACCCACTACTATGGAAGAACACTGCTTCATGGCGGAGCAAAATACAGGGCAACCGGTCGAGGATTTGTCGTCTTCCATGCAAAATTTGCGGACAACTACAGGCTCTACTCCCGCAGCCACTTTGTCAAGGGCCTCGAATTGTTGATTTTGCTTCTTGCCTACCAGATCATTGGTCATACTTATAGAAGTACAGTTGCATATATCTTGATCACTGGATCTATGTGGTTTATGGTGGTAACTTGGCTTTTTGCTCCGTTCCTATTTAATCCTTCTGGTTTTGAGTGGCAAAAGATCATTGATGATTGGACTGATTGGAACAAGTGGATCAGCAACCGTGGGGGTATCGGTGTTCCGCCAGAAAAAAGCTGGGAGTCATGGTGGGAGGAGGAACAAGAGCATCTTCATTTTTCTGGAAAACGTGGAATCATAGTTGAGATACTGTTAGCGTTACGATTCTTCATCTATCAGTATGGACTGGTGTATCATTTGGATTTGAAGATCACAAAGACCAAGAGTTTTCTGGTATATCCTTCACACCTAGTAAATTGGTCCTTTTTTTTCTTTTTTGTGCAGTATCAGCCGCAAAGCTAATCTCTATATTTTCACATTTTTCGTAGGTGTATGGTGTATCGTGGCTGGTGATCATTCTAATACTGTTTGTGATGAAGGTAAGTTGATATTTCTATTAAGTATTCTAGTACTCCCTCCGTTCCAAAATAAGTGTCCCATTTTCCTATTTTAAAAATTTCAGGATTACCAGTTTTTTACATCAAAAAAGGATTACCGGTTTTGTGCTTGACTTTTTATTATTCCCCCTCATGTGCTACCATGTCTCCATTTTAACTCCCTTGTCACAGGATACAATTGTTTATCTATAATACGATTGGTCATTTTCCTGTATGTATTTTGGGATGAGGTTTTCTTGAAGCATTTTTTTTTTCTACTGATTGGCTGTGAAGAAATTGGAAGCTACTTATGTTCTGTGTTCTTCTGGTAAATTGGCGGCCATTTGATTATATCTCATTATTTATTAAGTTATTTCTACATGGTGTTATATATCCTCTAGGTCATATTCTTACCCAGACATGCCTGTGAATTTCATATCTTTATAACAGACGAGTTTTTGTACAAATTTTAGTCGTAAAGATACTATATACATACGTGTTTGTCTTTTCAGACTGTATCTGTCGGAAGGCGAAAGTTCAGTGCAAATTTCCAACTTATGTTTCGGCTAATCAAAGGATTGATATTCCTCACTTTTGTCGCTATACTTGTTATCTTGATCGTCCTTCTCAACATGACCGTGCACGACATTATTGTCTGCATTCTTGCTTTCATGCCAACTGGTTGGGGATTGCTTTTGGTAAGTGAACATTGTCTCTTGAGAATGTTTAGATTTCAACTCTTTTAGACAATCGTTTCCAATTCATTTGCTCTCAAATTTTCATTTCTCGACGTTCATACAAACTAGATGCCTATGAACAGCATCCTGTTCGTTACATTTCCTGTTTAGTTGCTAACCCCGTTGCCTTGGTACTTTTTTCCCTCCCCGTAGATTGCACAAGCCTGTAAACCCGTTTGCCTTGTTCTTTTTTCCCCTCCCGTTAAATGGCAAAAGCCTGTAAGCCCGTTGTGCGTAGATTTGGATTCTGGGGATCAGTCCGGACACTTGCTTGTGGGTACGAGATTGTCATGGGTCTGCTCTTGTTCACTCCGGTTGCTTTTCTGGCGTGGTTTCCTTTCGTTTCAGAGTTCCAGACCCGTATGCTTTTCAATCAAGCTTTCAGCCGAGGTCTTCAAATTTCTCGTATTCTCGGCGGGCAACGGAAGGATCGATCTTCTCGGAACAAAGAGTGATGATTTGGTGCTAATGACATGCAGAGCAGTATTTATTTTCTGTAAAGGTCCTTTTGTTAATACTAGATGATGTAGTTTAGGTATGCATGAGAGATGAGAGGGTGGCAATTTTGTTGACTTAAATTAACCAAAACCTTAGCCCCTGCCTTCTCTTCCTATGCGGTCTTGTTGAAATTAGGGATCAATCGTAAGATTATATGGTATTTTAATGATTGTTTTTGCTAAAATTGATTGTCATCACGCTGCTGTGATGTTGATATACCGTATACGTCATACGTTGCATGAATTATGGGATGTTGCAGCTGGGAGAAAGATTGTTCGTTCGCTGGTGAAGATGGTTGGGTCGGTATTATGACTTTTCATATGGTTTATTTTTGTTATATCTTAACATAAAAAAAATAAAAAATAGTCAGGTCGCCGACCCTATAAGCAAACACAGTTGCTTCATTGCATAGATTAGTTGTTTGTGTTTGTTTTTTTGGAGTGGATTCCACAAAATTCATGAGGCAGATGGAGAAACCACCTTCTCCATAAGACTTGCCCTGGGAATCTCCAAAAGAGCAGCTGCATGGAGATGCAAATTTGGTTGCATACGACATTTTGTAGGTCTCATGTAGGTGTGGTAAGATTTTTACCCATTTTTCATGATGCACAGTCTATTTGGTTAGCCTGTCAGACAAA
>JAYMSY010000262.1:0-13405 GCA_036897685.1 Monsonia emarginata | reverse complement strand
TTAAAGAGATTTGTATCCCGAAAGCCGAGGCCTCCCTTCGCCCTCGGGGCACATAGAGTCTTCCATGCTTTCCAACAAATACCACGCCCATTATTCGAATTAGACCACCAAAACTGGCGGATAAATTTGTCCACCTCGTCACAAATGGTCACTGGCAGCTTGAAATAACTCATCACAAAGGTCGGGATTTCCTGAAGGACTAATTTAATAAGCAGGATCTTTCCTGCCGTTGAGACTTTAGAATCCAACCAGGACATAATCTTATTTCGAACTTTATCAACAACGAAACTAAATACCTCATTCTTTGATCTCCCCATAACCGTTGGGAGACCTAAGTATTTAACAGGGAAGTCAGACACCTGAACCCCCAAGATACTTGCCAAAACTTCTTTGTCTTCCATAAGCACACCTCGGTTGAATGAAATTTCAAATTTTGAATAATTGATTCGTTGTCCTGATGCATTCTCATATTGCCCGATGATACCTTTTAAGTTGAAGAGCTCGTCCGGAGAAGCTTTAGCGAAGAGAATATTGTCGTCTGCAAAAAGAGATGAGAAACGGACGAACCCGACGACGCTATTCTAATGTCGCGAACAGGCCTATTCCTTACAGCTGTATGTAGCAAGTTAGAAAACACTTGCGTACATAACAAGAAAAGGTATGGGGAAAGAGGGTCCCCTTGGCGCAAGCCCCGCGACGGAATAAATGTCTTAGTAGGTTAACCGTTCACCAACACTGAATAGGAAACTGAGGGCACACATCTCGTAACCAAGCCCACCCATAAAGGAGCAAATCCCATCTGAAGAAGAACCTTCTCCAGGAAAGACCACTCCACTCTGTCATAATCGTTGAAATATGTTTTTAACTTTACTCTATAGAATATGTTGGGTTTTTTTATTAAATAAAACATCAAATTAAGCATTTTGATCCAATTTAATCCTTAAATTATACTAGTGGTGAGGTCCGTGCGATGCACGGGCGTGTGCTATACAGAGACACAAAGAAATAACCATGACAGTGAATATTTGTCCTTATTTCATCGTTCAAATCTTGGACACTATCGTGATTTTGCAAAGCAACAATTTGTAACTTAATTATTTTTTTTATAATTTAAAGAACTTGTTTATATAGAGATTGTCAAAAATTTGCATATTGTGGGTTGATTTTAATTTGTCATTGAATTCCTGTGAACTTTGCGTGGACATAAACACTACACACTCGTAGTGTTTGGTTGGAGATTCTGTTGCCCTTTAACAAGAGGAGGGGAAAAATATTGTAAATTTGCTTTAGTGAGTAAACTTCACATGGTATATCATCATAAATGGCTATATGGCAAAACTTTTATAAAATCATTTGGTTGAGATCATTAGATTTTATTAATGTAGAGAGAGTAACCAAAAAAACTTTATACCTTTTTATTCAAAATATTTATGCATATTACAAATACTTAAACACCATCTCCTTAGAAGAAAAAAAATATAAATGGATCGAGTTTTCATGTGATGGGTTCTACATTTGGAAACAGAAATATATTTTTTTCTCAAACATAAGCACTGAATCTAACAAAAATAATAACATGGAAATCATATAATTTTGTATGAATTGACCTCTTGAAACCCAATTGATATGATTTTCTTGTTGCAGCTGACAGTAATTTAATCTTTCTCATTGACCTTGTTTGCACACCGTGGAAATTACCAACAACTTGTAAATATGATTACACAATAAGCTGCTCCAATTTCATGCCACATGGAAGAAAAGAAGACAGGCAAATAGTTTCTCATATAGTCATATGCTATTACTTAGCCAACTGATAGTAATAGTTATGATCAAATTCATCAAATAACTGAGAATCACAATATAAGCACCAAAACAAACAGAGAATAATAAGTTTTTTTTATTTACAAAATTGACTTATTTTAGGGAACGCCGAAGTCATTGTCATGAGAAGTGAGAACAACCATCTTTTCTAATATGATAATTACCTTGCAAAATTGTAATTTCATTAAAGAACATAGAAATATATAAGTAAACTTACAACCATAAGATTTTTGAGGAAAAAAATGAACTTCATCATCGACATCATTACCTATACTCGATTCTTCACCCAATTCGTTATCTGTACCTTGTAAATTATTGTAGAAGTTATCTCCTATGGTAACTTCATCAAAACCCGGATGACCAGATATTGACATAACTTTTTTAAAATCAACTTGTGAGAACCACACATGAGACATTGAAATCTTGTTCATTGAACTGAACAAAGACAATATCTTGGAGACATTCATGTCAAAAAATACTGGCGTTCGATTGACACTCAAATTCGTATATATACGATGACCCATTTTATTTTGGCAGTACATAAAATCGCATTCTTCAGAACACACCTCATAGCTAAAATTGTCATCAATCCATCCACGAAGTAAATAGTAAATAATCCTATTGTCTCTTGCATTAACGTATCCAACAACATTAAAACGACATCTAAATTCACGATTTTCGTACTCAAGGATTCCATGCAAATAGACATGTTTGAAATGGGTGGGCAAAAGATTGTCTGGATGTAGGAACATGTTCTTTATCGTAGGCATTGAATTCATAGTAAACAGGATAAATATAAAAATATACTGAAAGTGCAACTTCAACAGTTAATTCTTGTAGACACATATCAGACATTCTAGCTTTGACAATTGAATTAACTTCCATGACATTGCCTCTTATCAAAGAGTAACGTGTTCAGCCTATAGAATTTGAGACCATAGAGTAAAATCATTCCAAAGAACAGTATTTGTTGACGATTCAGTGAAATATATAGAGAAATAATTCGATGGCCTAGTAAAAAATGTAGGTCAAGATTTTAACCTACGCGTAAAAGGCACCGATGAATCTCCATTATATCCCATTCTGTATTATCTGCTTGTACAAATCAAATACAAAGGGCACAGTTTAATGAAAACAAAATAAAATTGGAACACTACACGATAAAATAAAGTTAATTTACCCAACAATTTGGCAATCACATATTCAGTTGTACACGGCTAACCAAGATAGGAAAACATAGCATACACTCAATGACTTAAACAATACTTGAATTAGTACCTTATTTATGATCGACAAAACACATGGAAAGAAAGCTAGAGAACTCCAAATACAAACCCAAATGATGATATTTGAAAAAACAACTGTTGGTTCAATTATATATAAGAAGTCTAATTTAATAAGGATGTGTAAAGGCACAAATGATTTAAATTGATTATATTTGAATATATAAATATGCAAAAGTTATTTTTCACACAAATTCTTTATGAGGACAAATTAAAGTTAGAATGATTGCAAAATTTATTTGTTAAGGATATGTATAAGGGTATTATTTATTGATGAGAAATATATTAAAATACAAATTATTTAAAAGATTTACTATATAATATGTAAGGAAGCGTAACATTTGAAAAAACTATTGATTCTAAGTTCATTAGTCTTGAATATTAATAGACATCCAATACATTTTAATTATTATAATTCACTGGAATTACAAATTAAACTGGTCATTGATTAATATTAATTCGCACAAAACAAGTGGGGGAAATCTTCAAATAATTTTTTCCATAATTTAAATTGAACGTGAGTTCTTTAAAATTCCAAATGGTATGTATTAATGTGCAAAGAACATGCATGAGTACATAACTTTTATTTAATCATATCAGATTTTGCCAACAACCATTTGACGTTATTGATTTCTACCGGAAAATTAATCAGATATGAAATACATAATTAATATTAATAATATACAACTTACGCAACATAAATTACAAAAAATGAATAGTTGTTTCGTCATTAACTATTTGATTAGTGTGTTAAATTGCAATTTATAATTTGTGGTTACAATTAAATAAGAGTTGCGTTATTCTGAATGTAATGATGCAATAATGATATACCAAAAAATAGTTAGAATAATATCTAAAATATCTCGTGCAATGAATAAGTAGTCTTAGCAAACGCCAAAATATTTTTTGCTTGGTTGATGTGTTTCTTGAGTTAGTTTGGCTAAGCAAGTAGAGAAATGAACCTCACCATATATCACATTATAATTGATAGCATAAAATGATGTGGTTGTTGCCTTGACGTAGAGAAAGTGATGGAAATAAGAGTCAACTGCAGAAGATGTATCAATTTATTTTGATGCATTTTATTGTTTAACAGCAAATCATCATTTTAATCTACTACTGTTTTCTTTGTGATTTCACTTTCCCATTTCTCTCATTTCCTTATGTTTTTTATGTCATAGTGACCAAGTTCATGAAATGTTGCTATCTTGAATCCCTAAAGGCTTTATAGCGAAGAGAATGCTCCATAAAGATGATAACTCCAATATTTTGGGAGCTTTTAACCAAACACATAAATTTATTATTAGAAAAACGTCATAAATTATTTCTACGCCAAGATTCATAGGTTAATTATCAACTTAATTCATAGATTCATAGGTTTTCACCAAAATGCAATCTGATATCCAATTCACTTTGATCAGTAAAGAGAACAAACAACCCACCTTTTATTAAGACACATAGGACCCATCTGTATCAACAAAATAACCTAACAAACACAAAGAAAAGGGAAAAAAAGATTTTGGTGATTAATAAATAGATAGTATCAATCTAAGATCTTGAAGAAAACAAAATATCATTTTTTAATGAATTCTACAGAGACACCTCATAATTAGGTTATTTATTAAAAATAATTTAATCAATCTATTTATTAAAAAAAATTATACTAAAAATAATAATTTTCCATTATTGAATCGGTGCTAAATAGGTAAGCTCTAATTTTCTGAATAAATATGAGAAAAAAAGGCAAGTTCTATTCTACCAATTCATTTTTTTGAAAAAAAAAATACAAAATTCATTAAAAGCATATACCGACTTGATTTTTACTACTAATCGATTAACGTTAAATTTTAATATAAATCCGTGCATCGCACGGGATTACATCTAGTTAAATTGAAAGGACATTTCCTTTATTATGACAAAAAAATTAACTGGCACTACAAAGTATATATCCATCAAATTAATTATATTGATTAATTTAACTAAAGCAGCAATTAAAAATTTAATAATTTACATTACTTAGAAAAAGAAGCAAATGAGGATAAAGTACAGATGAATTTTTTTTTTATCAAAGAGATGATCTCATATATTAATACATGTTAATAAGGTAGATAAAAAAATGAGTTTCAGATTGCATATTAGAGATCAATTTCAAATTATTTTTAGGTTTTAGCAGAAGCAACACATTTAATTTTATAATAATTAATAACCACATAACACATTAAATGAAATTTGAAAATTCTCTTCAACTTTTTTCCCTTTTTAAGTCATTTTCAAAGGACTTTTTAAATCATATTATTAATAAAAAAATTCTTATTTCTAAATTATGTTATTACTTTATTATTATTATGTTGATATGATGTTATTACTTTATTAAATATTAAGTTATAAATTTACTTATTTTTACTAAAAAAAAACTGATGGGTCAATTCTGTTTTATTTTTAATATTTTTTTAATCCAATGTACTATAACCTAAATATTGAATTAACAATTGACATGTACCAATCATATTGAATTCGAGCAAAACCAATTTCCCAATTTTATGTGCTCAATAAGGCTCTTATCACCTAAATTAACACACTTCCAAAAAAGAAAAAAATACACTTTTCATTACTTTTTTTTCCTTCATAATGAAAATCAATAATGCAACCAACATATACATTGCGGGAAATGCTAAATTCCCACCTATTTCTGCTAAATTGACCAAAATGCCCTTCATTCTAATGAGGTAGAGCAAGTGTGTGTTTTTGAGATTGAGGGGTATTTTTGTCCAAAATTAAATAGAGTGGGGATTACTAGATTTGGGACATCCCTATATTGTCCACATTCAATAGTAAATTAAATTTGCACAATTATTATGATTGACATTCTGTATAAGTAAATATCAGGCACGAGAATTAAAATGAGTGACCTGATTTTTATTCTGACAAAAATGCTTACCAAGATAGAGAAGAAGGACGCGACTGCAATTGTGCGAAAGCGGCCGACATAGGCGTCGGAGATGAATGCTCCGACCAAAGGAGCGAAATTGGTCGTGCCGGACCAAATGTTGATGAGATTCGCGGCCGTGAATTGTTCCATGTGATACACATTCACCAAATAAACATAAAAATTGGACAATAGACCAAAACTTGCCAACCTCTCAAACGTTTCATTTCCTGCTCACACACATTTCAAGTGAATTTGTGTCACATGTTGCACAATTCGGCAAGAAAAAAATATCCCACAAAAAAAGAAATTGTAACCATATCTGAAAATGTCTCTAATCTCGACTGTCTCAACTAACGTTAAAATTTTGAATAAAGAACAAATGACATCTGATAGCAGGCGTAGCGGTGTTCATAGATAGATGTCAATTTATTCGACTGGCATGAAAATCGAAAATCGAATTTGTGGGTGTCAGCTGATTGAACTGACACCGAAAATGAAAACACAAAAACCCAGTACAAGTAATCGTTAAAACTCTGGTTTGAAGAGAGAAGTTGTAGAGAGAGACCTAAGATGTAAGGCATGGCCTTCCATCCACCAGGCTTCTTGTTGGTGGATTTTGGATCCAAGACATGTTTTTCTTCATTTGGAGGTGGATCCATCTCCAAAATAAGCTAATTTGACCTTGAAGAAGAAGCAGCTTCTTGGTGAAGAGCAAAAGAGGATAAGCAATTGTGGTGATTTAGCTTCTTATGTCTCACCTCACCATTATTTGTTTAGGAGAGAGAGAGAGAGAGACTCAAGTGTTGTGGGAGTTTAAGCTCATGAAGCACACTTGTGTAGCACACCTATTAATACATGTGTGAGACTCATGAAATAGAGATTGTATTTGTGGCTTTCACCAATGGCTGAAAAAAAGAGTGACCAAGAATTTGTTGTCTTCCATACTTCAAAAGAGAAAAAACAATACAATTATTATACTAAACTAGTTGAATCTCGTGCAGCAAACGGATTCGTATTAAATGTTAATTAGTTTGTAATAATGAATTTAAGTTGGTATATGTCGTTTTTGAAAAAAATATAAAAAGTTTAGTAAAAGTTAATTTGTCTTTTCCATAAAAAACTTAAGAATCAAAACTTATCATTTCAGAAATTAACAATTTTAATAAAATAGGAAATTTAATAAGATTTTAGTTAATGTTATTTTTAATAAATAATAAGGTGTCTCTCTAGGATTCATTATAAAATCTAACTTTTATATATTGTACTAGTTGAAATCCCGTGCGATGCACGGATTCGTATTAAATGTTAATATGTAAGTAATAAAAAATTCAAATCGGACTATATCGTTTTTGGAAAAAAAAAAAAATTTTTTGGTAGAATAAGACTTGCCTTTTTCATAAAATATAAAACTTACCATTAAATTAACAATCTTGTATAATAGAAAATTTAACTTTTTTTTATAGAAAATAAAAGGAAATTTAATTAAATATTATTATTATTTTTAATAAATAATGAGGTGTCTCTGAAATTCATTATCAAATATAGCTTTTATATATAGTATAGATAAGGGAGATCAACAAAAGGAAAGTCATGAATACACAATATTCTACTGTGCACAAATTAGGGCACCAATGAAGGAAACCCTAATATTCTAACACCCTCCCTCAAACTGAAAGTGGTAGTGTGTTGACCAACTTGAGTTTGCCAAATAGCTCGAGAAAGTGCCCAAAAAGTTGACTTTATAAAGACATCTGTAATTTGATCATGAGATGAAATAGGGATCAACGAGAGCGTTCCGTCAGAAATGTGTTGCTTGATGAAGTGATAGCCATTCTCTATGTGTTTAGTGCGCTCATGAAAAACATCATTGTGAGCAATCTGAATGACACTACGATTGTCACCATGTATTGGGGTTGCCCCTGAAGGTTTCCCTCCCATATCTTGTGGTAACCAACGCAACCAGAGTAACTCAGAAGTGACATCTGTAAGTGCTCTGTATTATGACTCAGTACTAGATCATGACACTATAGTTTGCTTCTTGCTGTGTCAAGAGATAAAAACGGGTCCTAAGAAGAAACAATAGCCTGTAGTGGAACGTCTATCAGTAGGACCTCCAACTCAATCTGCATCGGAGTAAGAAGATAATTCCAAGGATGAGTTTGCAGGAAAGTGAAGTCCATAGTGTACAATACCTCGAACATATCGGATAATGCACAAAACAGCCTCATAGTGAGTAGTCCGAGGAGCAGCCATGAACTGACTGAGTATGTGAACGGCATAGGAAATGTTAGGCTGAGTGATAGTAAGGTAAACAAAACTACCCACTAGTTGTCTATACAGAGTGACATCCTGTAAAGACTTGCCATCAGTCGGATTAAGACAGGTATTCGCTTCGATGGGAGTGGAGGTGACCCTACTATCGGTAAGACTAGGACGAGAGATGATGGTGGTGACATATTTTTCTTGGGAGAGAAAATACCCAGTCATTAGATGAGATCTCCATACCCAGAAAGTAATTGAGGCGGTCTAGATCCTTCATCTCGAAATGTTTGTTCAGATCAATCTTGAGCTCTAAGATCCTCTGTGTGCCATCCACTGTGATGATCATCTCATCCACATAGAGGAGTAAAATGATGAACCCTCGGGGCATTCGGCAATCAAACAGTGCATTGTCATAGGGAATGGAGACAAATCCTAGACTAATGACTGTGGAGTTGAACTTGGAAAACCATGCCCTCGGGGCTTGCTTGAGTCCATACACGATCTTCCGTAGTCTGTAAATGATATCAAGCGAATGATCATAACTAGGTGGTAGCTTTATATACACCTCTTCTTCAAGATAACCATTAAGGAATGCATTTTTAACATTCATTTGGGAGAGAGACCACTTCCTGGTTGCAACAACGACAATGAGGCTACAGATGGATGTCATACGAGAAATATGAGTAAATGTCTCATCATAATCAATTCCAAATTCCTGAGAAAAACCACGTGCTACTAGGCATGCCTTGTAGCGTTCAATAGAATCATCAGCCTTGGTTTTGACTTTATAGATCCATCGGCTGCTCACTACCGATTTGTCTACTGATGTCGGAACTAGTTACCAAGTATTAGTCTTCTCGAAGGCTTGCAATTCTTCGTGCATAGTTTGCTGCCATAGAGGGTTAACACATACCTCTCAATAGCTATAAGGTTCATATACAGCAGGAACAACAGAGTTCACACGAGAACCATTAGGCATTGTTACCTCAAAGTCTTGAAATTTGATTGGAAGTTGTCGTTGTCTGCGTGGTCTAAATGCACCAGTCTCATCATTTTGTTGTCTCGCTAAGATTCTACTACCGCAACAACACGGTGTTATGGTAGAGCGGGTGTCGATCTCTAGGATGGTCTATTGAGTGCAACTCTCTTCTTTCGCTTGATGTTTAGTCAAATCAAAGAAGTGGTTGTTTGTTCACAAACTGATCTTCAAACCACAAGCAAGTATCAAGCAAACTCATGAAGAGAAGATAGTAAAAACTAAAATGTAAATCAAGAGAACCTCTACCACCTATGTCACTTAAGTGGGAATAACTCTCAAGAATCTTGAACTACAAAAGCAACTATCAATCCCCAAGCTAGTGTCACTCAAGCTTGAGAAATGAAGTAGTAAATCTGAACCTTGAATCTTTAGAACCAATTACCATATATATCACTTATATGGAATCAATCCTTAAGAATCTTTATCACAAAATGTAACTAAGAAATTTTAACCAAGTATGTTGAAAGTAACATAACCAAACGGTCCTTACTTCTAGAAATTTGATTAAAATGGAGATGAAGAGAAAATCAAGAACAACAAATAATAATAAAGGATGCTTTTATAAATCTTTAACACTACAACAAGCTAAATAGAACAAGAACCTTGAAATTCTTACAAGAACCTTAATCCCCACTCAAGTAGCACTTACTTTCTCACCTAAACTCTCACCAAATAACACTAGAACACTAGTTACAACCAATCTTTCGAATCTATTTTTTTCTTTCTTCCAAGAAGCCTCTTCTTTCAATTTGTAATTCTGGCCATTTATAGTGCTGGAGCTTCAGGTGCGGTCGGGAGACCCTAGAAGGCCGGTCTCTCGACCGCCTACGTGGCACAGCAGGTAATCATTGCTCTGAGTCAGCACCTTTTCTTGGGAAGGAGGAGGCGTGTCTTGAAGAAACAAAAATATCTTCAGATCTGGATATTGTGTGTGCATCAGGCGCGATCGCAAGACCCTGATGCGCCGGTTTCTGAACCGGCCACTTTCGGTTCTGAGTGGAATCCAGCTGGACGGTTGAGAGACCGCAACTCGACGATCTAGAGACCGCTGACGTCAGGTAGAGACCTCCACAAAGTTTTCCAGCAGCGCTCCGTCTTCATAAATGGTTCATTTCCTTGAATTTTCATGGAGTTTCTTCATTCTTTCAATCTTTCTACAAGAAATGACCTGTGGAAGTGAAACATCTACCAAATGCGTGAAATCTAGTAGATAAATGTACAAAAATGAAGCAGACTAAGGTGAAAGTGTGAGGTTTAAACGCTAAAAACAAGGGTATAAAATACCTGTATCAATAGACCATTACTGGAGGATCCTCAGGCGAAGCAGATTCAGTGGGAGGAATAGTACTTGCAGGAATCGACTCAACTGTTGCATCTCCCTCAGTAGTGCCAGGGAACAAATCAGGAAATGACTTTAGAGTAGCAGAACTAGAGGACAGACCATGGAATAATAAAACGGTAGAGAACATCTTGTGTTCCCAAAAAGTGACGTGACGAGAAACTCTAAGATGTTGAGACTGAGGATCCCAACACCTGTATCCTTTGTGTTCTATCCCATACCCCATAAAACGACATAGGTGAGCACGAGGTTCTAACTTGTTTCTCTCATGAGGTTGCAGAAAGACAAAACATGCACTCCCAAAGACACGAAGCGGATGATAATTAGGTGAGATCCCGATGAGTGTTACGTAAGGGCTTTTGTTTCCCAGAACGGGAGTAGGAATGTGATTGATAGTGTAAATTGCTATGAGAACAGCTTCCCCTAGAACTTATTAGGACAAGATGACGAGATGAGGAGGGCCCGAGCAGTGTCTAGAATGTGTCTATGTTTCCGTTCGCCTCCCATTTTGTTGTGAGGTGCCCGAACAGGACCTATGAATGACCCTGTTGTGCTGAGACACGAGATTGAGAAAGGATTTCTCTTGGTATTCCATGCCATTGTTAGTGCAAAAAATTTTAATGACCTTAGAGTACTAAGTTTTAATCATGGGAGTGAATTTGGCATAAATATAAGGAAAATCAAATTTCACATGCATAAGAAAAACCCAAGTAAAATGGATAAAGTCATCAATAAAAATAACAAAATATTTGGAATCCCACATTGTGGGAACTGGAGAGGGTCCCCAAATATTAGAATGCACAAGAACAAACTGAGTAGTTGTAACAGAATCAATTAAATTAAACGAAAGAGCATGATGTTTTACAAGTTCACAAGTAGAACAATCAAATGATTTATTTGAAACAAATCCTAACAAACCTCTAGAAATTAAAGAGGATAAGCGTTTGCTAGACACATGACCTAAACGGGAATGCCAAACGTCTGACGTGATGGTTGCTCCACATCGAGAGGAGAAATTCAAGGAGGTGAGCTCGTAGAGTCGTCATATCTTACGCCCTGCTCCACAAACCTGGTTCGTCTTTGGATCTAGCACAGAACAAGTACCAGTGTGTGAGAATAATATATCATAACACAAGTCACAAATTTGTCCCACAGACGTAAGGTTCAAGGAAAAATTTGGCACTAAGAGAGTATCCAGGAGAGATATGTTATGAGTGTATACAATCCCAGTATGAGTAACATGCATAGGTGAATCATTGGCAGTGCGAATAACAGGGCCGAAGACATGCTTAATATTTGAGAATATACTTTGCTTGGAGCTCATGCGTTTAAAGCAGGCAGAGTCAAGATACGAAGGAGAAGATCATCAATGACATAGAAGAAGTACCAGATTTGGCAGACAAGAGGGCCTTTGTAAAGGTCTGAACGAGGCTGGAGATGTCAGGTGATTCAATGTCACCTTTAAGTTGAGCAGTAGCAAACAGTCGAGGTTGATGACATTATTGGGTTCGATGATGAGGATTCCGAGAATTCGGGAACATCTTGGAGCGAGTGGGACAATCAGAGATCCAGTGCCCTAGTTCCTTGCAGTAGTGACAACGAGTTGTTTTCTTGATGGCGGGAATGGAATCAGTGGTTGCTCCAACAGGTGCAGTGATAACCATGACTGGTTCTGTTGGATGATAGAGTTGTGTTGCAAAACGGGTTTCTTTGGGAAGAAATTCTGCTACCACATCTTCCAAAGTGGGAAAGGATTACAATGGAATAAGGCACTGCAAACAGTCTCAAATTATGGACGAAGAGCCATAAACAACTGCATAACATGTTCTTCATCCCGATAGGCAGCAAACTTAAGGTGATCTTTCTCACTATCCCACTCTGGGTGTAAGGTAGTCAGTTGATCCCATATTACCTGCATCTGAGAGAGAAGATCAGAAATAGACTGTTCAGGTTCTTGTCTAATTTGAATAAGTTTACCCCGTAACTAGTATAGATCAGAGAAGCCGACTATAGAGTAGCGTTAGGCAATAAATTTCCAGACTTCAGCAACAGAGGCAAAATGACCAAAGTGGCTTTTGACCGTGGGAGTGCAGATGCTTCAGAACTAGATCAAGATTTGGTGATTTTTGTTGTCCCATGTTTCAAAACGTTCAAAAAACGCTTCATCAGATTAAGAGGTCTTCTTTATCGGTTTCTGGAGGTCTCCACTGACATAACGCCTTAAACAACGTCCTCGCAAAAAACTGACCATCTTTAGTGCCCACAACATATAGTTGGAGCCATCAAAGAGTACAATACATAGTTTGCTTGTATCCAAATTGATTAGAAAATTGGAAAACTGATCTTTAGGTGGCGGCGGCGGCACGTGACGGCACGCTTGGGGCAGAGGGTCGCTGATGTAGGTATTTTATACCCTTGATTTTAGCGTTTAAACCTCGAACTTTCACCTAAATCCAACTCGATTTTGTACATTTATCTACTAGATTTCACATATTTGGTAGATATTTTATTTCCACAGGACATTTCTTGGAGAAAGGAAAATGAAAAAATCTCATGAAAACTCAAGAAAATGATCCCATATTGAAGACGAAGCGCTGCTGGAAAGCTTTGTGGAGCTTTGCGCTGACGTCAGCAGTCTCTCAACTGCTTAGCTGAATCCTACTGAAAATCAACAGTACCCGGTCCAAAGACCTGGTTTCCAAGGTCCTACGACCGCGCCTGCAGTACACGTA
>JAYMSY010000261.1:0-13406 GCA_036897685.1 Monsonia emarginata | reverse complement strand
CTGTGTTGGCTCTGGGGCAGCCACTTTTGTGGCGGCACCGCTGTGAAAATTGGCAGCGACATCAATTGAGTCCCATAAATTACATTTGACATCCACAATATTGCATCAACCATGCGGACTCCATTTACTCCCTCGAGAAATGACTTGAGGATCTCTCTCGGATATGAAATTTTGAGAATCCCCATGCCCTTAACATATCTCTTTAATCTTTCTATTAGTTTAATTCATAAATGTAACTAATTAAATGTGGTGTATATATAATACATGTATAGGAGAATATTTAGGGCTCACCGGAGCTCGTTTAAACGGAGCAGAAATGGTTGCATTTGGCCTAGCAACTCATTTTATACCTTCTAAGGTATCAATAAAACATCTATTAATTATCATATTATAATTTATTATGCTATTTTCTCTCTTTTTTCCCCCTATATATACATGTTCTATTTTTATTATGTGCATGTAATCTAGTGATAATAACTAACCGAAATGGTAACATATTCATAATGTTCTGTATAATTGTTAAGACAAATAACGTTACTCAGTAAATATTTTCGCTTTTAAAAAAATTGTGATTTGTGAATACTAATTCAAAATCTCTGGTAATATATACATATAGGATCTTCATTTGCTAGAAAGTGAACTGGTTGTAGCTGCTCCCTCAGATACTCCAACGACTACTATGTTCATCCAAAAATATTCGGAGAAACCACATGTGAAAGAAGATAGCCCTTATAATAGGTATTCATTGACTTTTTTTATTGTTGACTGCGTAACTTGAAACGGTCCTTTTCAACACACGTACCTTATAAATTATTATTTTTTATAAGCAATATCGTCGTCTATCAGGTTTGAAACAAGGCTTTTGCCTTGAGTTTCAAGCGCGTTAACCTCTTGGTCAAATAAGCTTTGGTTTTATAGGTTATTCGCAGCGTATTTAAAACCATGTGCACCTTTGGTATTCATCGATTTGGCATATATGTGTTGAGATATAAAGTGTCACATAAGTAAAATATAAAACCTATGAATCAAGAGAAATTCAAGTCGTAAGCTTGTATTTTTAGTTGTGGAGCCCGACCTCCACTTTCAACATGGTATTCTTCCTTATCCCTTATTCTCCAAAAGTATATGTCTTATATGTGACTCAAAAATAAATATTTTAATATCTAATGATTACTATTTAGGCGTAAATAATTAGTTGAATTATATGATTATAAATTGACAAACAGATTGGAGATCATAAACAAGTGTTTTTCAAGAGATACCATCGAAGAAATAGTGCAATCCTTGGTGAGTATTTATCACCAATCAAAAACTTTACTTCTTTATTATACTATTGAGATTAGTAATTAATTGACATTTATATATATTTTTAATTTTGTTACCTTCAATTACCAAAGGAACACGAGGTGAAAATTAAGGAAGAGAAGTGGATTGTTGAAGCATTGAAATCTATGAAATCTTCCTCTCCATTGAGCCTCAAGATATTTCTTAGATCGGTATGTAGTCTCCTAATTAGATTATCTTATACCAACAACTTGTGGCGCAGTTGGAAGGAATCTATTGCCCCTTAACCAGTGGTTTGGATTCGAGTCTTGAAAATAAAAAAACAGTTGTTGGGAGTTCCGCCTCCATAATGAGTCCGACAGTGAGCGGGCCGGATTAGGACCCACCAAAGGTGGGGAGACACTGGTTGGGAAACCAAAAAAAAAAAAGATTATCATATTTTATTTATGTACTTTGTTTTGTACTAATACCCAAATATGTCATTTTGTTCTAATTCAGCTCTTGTATTTTCAATAATCGAATTAAACAATATCCTTGGAGAAATAAATTAGAACTAAACAACATATTTGGATAACCAAATTGAAACAAAACATTCGGAGAATATAGCAAATGTCATTTTTAAGAGCATCCACGATGACAAGGGTCGGAGCAATAACAGTCCATTGCCACGATTTTAATAGATTAAATTAAAAAAATGAATACTTCGAGCATTAAATTAAAAACATGGTAGAGACACATCTTAACAATAAGAGCTACCACAATTGTATAGCTCTATCTTTGTCGGAATCTGTAACAGATTGTTGTCTGGTCGAAATTCAAAGAAAAGACGTCTTTTCAAATTCTGATTCGTTGAAACTTGTAGATACGAGTTTTCTAGATTTCGGAACCGAAACACTCATACTTACGTTTATTAATATTGTTATTGACATTGAATTTCATTCAAAATGTTGGATAGATAAGGGAAGGCCGGAGGCAAAACATCAATGAGTGTCTCGTCCGCGAATACAATATAGTTGGTCATATGGCAGCTCGGAATTTTAGCAACGATTTTTACGAGGTACTATTACGTTAATTGATTGTGTTAATTTATATAAGACGATACTATATAATCATTATTTCCATAAAATCTTTGTATTTTTGAATTATGATCATCACATGATTTTTTTCTTTTGTTAATATGGTTAGGGTTGTAGAGCAAAGCTATTCGACAAAGACAACAAGCCAAAGGTAAGTAACAATATCAAGCCCCATAACCCCAACATATATCACGGCAAGTCTTACGAGGCATTTGGTTTCTCCAATTATCTCATGATTTTTGTGGGTTTCACTTTAAAAAAGCAAACACGAAGTCTATGCAATGGAACAATTGGTCGGGTCGGCGACCTGGTCATTTTTTATTTTTTGCACTAAGATACGACAAAAAGAAACTATATGGGAAGTCAGGTCGCCGACCTGACCATTTTCATAAGCAAAAAACTTTTCTCTCAACTACGGCAACCCATAATCTTAAGTAGAAATGATAATTCCCCACCAATGAAGAGGACAATTATACAAGTGTCATGTTAGCATTGATTTTTGCTGCGTTAGATTTCACATTCTCGCTCTAGCATTAACTAGTGAAAAAAGTTAACATAGTTAACATGTTGTCCTTAGAGTGTCTATAGTGGACTGTCAACCAATGTGTACATACAAAATTGTCAGGCAGAACGTCCAGTTCGCCATTAGTTACCATACATTTGGGCGGGTTCCTATTGGCAGCAGAGTGGGCCTCCCTCCCACATTGGGCTAATGGGAGCCACAAAAAGTCTGAAGAGACCCATAAAATACATTTGACAACCACAAGTGTGGTCACCTCATTGTGGACACTCTTAAATTAATCAACGTTGAGGATCCTTAGACAGACAAATAATTCAAGAACTAAAATAAACCTTGTTTCCAAATATGTTATTCTAACTTCGCGATTCAAAAACTAGAGCAAAATATTTCATCTGTTTGAAAATAAGTATCACATCCGATCATTTGTAAATATTACCGATTACCATCTTTGTTTTGGCTTTTATGTCTTCATTTTAACTCTATTACAAAAGTATATAATTAGTAACTCGTCAAATTTACCCACGAAAATAAAAATAAAATATTTATTTTGAAACAATTACTTTTAAAAATAAAACACTTATTTCAGAACAAAAATACTCATTATTGCTTTAATTTTGTTGTGATTTGTTTTGAACAGTGGGAGCCACCAAGTCTTGAACTAGTTAGCAAAGAAATGGTGGATAAATATTTCACCACACCACTTGATGAAGAGTATTGGGAACCTCTTGACTTTGCAGCTCAAAGACCCAACAATAACTTGCCCAAAAATCTCAAACCAAAACTCTAATTACCATCCATTTTGGATTAATTATGAGCAACTTTATCATCCCAACTAGTATATGTATATGTCAAATATATGGACCTATTATTATTATGTATAAGAGCATAACATTATATATTTCACTCTGTATCCATATATTATGGCAAATCAATAGTTTCAGACAATGCAATTGACATTCACATAACAGAAGTTTATACACTGATATCAGCAAAATGATATGCAAAACATCTCTCTGACTCTCTCCTAGAAATATATCACTACTTGCAGGAAAAAGACCTCTAGACTGATTTTACTGATGTTTCCCGGGCGCATTTCACGTGTCACAACCTTTTGAAAACGAAGAGAGAGCCCCTCGAGCCCTTCCCCAATCGTACCTTTTCATCTACGTATGTGATCTGCAGCTTGACCTCACTCTGGCCACCGTATTTAAATTCCAATCCTCCAACTTTTAGTTCGGGCGGCTCAAATATGACTTGGATCCATTCTCCATCCAATGCGTTTAGTTTTCCTGTATAGAATATACAAATACCGAACTCAATACCCACATGAATTTGCAGAAAGATTATATACATCAATAGTTCATTAGCAGTGTTTTATGGTTTAGAGAGCACGGATGCAGCTTCCAAGGGTAGGCCCCTGCACGTTTTAGCCCAAAATGGAGTTTCCCTTTTTTTCTGTATTTTGGGAAGTCAATTATGCATGAATGATGATTTACAGCTTTTGTACGAGTTAGGGTCATTCGGGGAAAAACGAACACCAACTCTTCTAATCCTATATTATTGCAAAACGTAAAATATGACACTAGTTACTTAGCCAGCCAAAGGTGGCATGATATTCGTTACACTAGTCTAGGAGCTTTAGGCTACATAACATTAACAGTCAGGTTCAAAACACCATTTATATCTGCATTCAGGGGAAACCATATGTGACTACAGGACTTCCTGCCCCCCAACAGTAAAAGGCGGGAAACTTTTAAGTCGCTAAAGAGAATTCCATACTAGATCTCGTTAAATGCATATATAATTTTGTTGAAAACCATATGTATGGCGTGATAGTTAGAAAATTTTAATGGGTTTGATGTGTAGATATGTCTCGGGTCATTGAATTCACAGTGATTCGACTCCAATTGATAGAATAAAATTGTTATCGGGGGCTTACCTTTCAAAGAGACTTCTCCCTCGAGGAACCCCAAAGCACGAAAGGAAACCTTATTTCTCACGGTATCTGGTGCTTCAACAACCTGAATCATTTCCTCTGTTTTGAAGAAGATCCGGCCAATTGCGCTCCTATAACCACCCCCGGGCGATGTTGGGTTTGAACAGTATGCCACATCCCACTCTGGAAACCAATTGATGGTAAATTACAGGATAATAGTTGTGCATTAGTGTTTTCAATTCCTTTCATGCATATACGAGCTGAATAACATATAGTTTTACATTTGAAGTTACATACCACAAAATTAATACTCTCTCCGTTCCAAAATAAGCGTCACATTTGACCATTTGCATAAATTTAAGGATTCTCACTAAAGTTACTACCTAAAATAGAAATTGGACACTTATTTTGGAACGGAGAGAGTAATGTTTAAGACAGACATGCGTGATCAAACCACACGCACTATTAAGTAACTAGATCAAAGAGAAGCTGGATGCCAACAATTGGGCATTACCTCCAAAGATAAGAGGGCATTTCACAGGTTCACTAACACAGTACTTTTTCAGTTCTTGAGCAACTTCAGCCACCTTTTTGTGCTCTTCGGCGGCAAGTCCAACTCCGCGATCCGATTGCTTCACCTGATTCAGAGCTATAAGTCAATTTTCACGACAGTCAAGTAGTATAAGTAAACTCCATAGCATCAAACCACAACCTAAACAACAGGACATTTATATTTAATCCTCCACAAAACACGAAAAGGGCAGTTAATGACACGGGGAAAGAAAAAACAACCAGAATCATGGTACTACTACTATCACTAATGAGAGCAGATACTTCAACTGAAATAGTTCAACCAGAAGAAAGCACTCTGGATCCTCTAACTTCTGTTGTGGCAACGTCAATAGAAAGTTTTACATCGAACATGACATAATATAACTAGGGCTTCGTTTGTTTAAGGGCGCCAAAATGGAAATGAGGGTAGTCAAGTTTGTGTGTAACTTCAGCACATTTTGATTCTCAATCCCATGCTCACACTCTCCCCTACAAGATTACCACGGTGCGAGGGAATGTGATTCTCGACAGGGATCACAGAAACTTCGCAACTCCCCTCAATTATACACAAAGGAGGGCGTCACTCCCGACCCCGCCCAATTTTTATCCAAATGGAACCTTAATCGATTGATTTGAAGCTAACCTATTTTTTTCCTATAGGCAATGAATGCATTAACTGAGCCCTCAATGTGATCAATTCAGTTCATCAATCCAAAACAACAAATCTCTTGCCATGCACCTCCATAGTTGTATTATACTAATCACTCCCCAAATTAAAACAATAATCAATCCACATTTCATTATCAAATTCCCCACAACACAAACAAAAGCATGACCCAATTGTTTCTTCTCTTTGCTCTATGCAATCAATTAAGCTTAAACAAAACCCAATCATACATTTGCATAACTGTATTATAATACTCACTACTACCCAACCATCCACAATTGAAACCTCCCATTTCATCATTTTAACTTTCCCACACTTTCCCACTAACCAAACAAGACCCATGTCTGAAAATTACAAGAAAAATTAGTAATCTGCAAAATACCCACAAACAGATTGACGGTTTCGATTATCACAAACCTTGGAGAGGATAGATTCGACGAGCTCATCCGGACCGGTTCGCAGTTCTGGGCTCGAGACCGACACCGAACGGACGATTCTCAGGGACTGGTTCTGGCGACGGAGATGAACCGACGCCGGAAGGAGCTTCGGTTTGCAGAACCCAGAGGGCGTGAAAGCGGAAGAGAAGAAGAGACTGGAAGTTGAAGAAGAGGCAGAAAAGGGGGAAGAGAAGAAGACGCTGGAGGTGGAAGAAGAAGCAGCAGCAGCCATGGAAACGGAGGACTCAAAGGTCTGAGCTTTTCGATTTTTCGTTTTCGCTCTTTCAGAGAAATGTTGCGTGGTGCCACGTCAGCATAGGAATCTCAGTCTTATTGGCTGTCCTCTTGCCACGTGTCCCATCCTAATATCTGCATTATTATCTTACTGTATATATTTTCTTACACTAATCGTAATTATTTCCTTAATTACCGGAGCGAATTAACAAATCAGACAACACTAAACTTTCACTTTCGCGCCTCCAATTAATCTGTGCCACGTACGCGAGCTCAGGGGTAATTCTCCGTTTCTTCTGAGGCCAATATCGGAAGAAAAAAGGCAAACCCAACCGCTACTGTACTGTGGGTAGTGATAGTGTTCTGCTACTTCTTCGTTCTTCGAAATTGCTTCCTTCTTCTTCTTCGCTCGTCTCGCAGATCTCCGGACTCGACCGATCCAATCCTTCTTCTTCACCGCGTTGACTCTCTCGGAGGTGTGTTCTCGCCGCCGATTTTGTTTCTTTTCACCGGACGCTTTGTGCTCCCGGAGCTTGTATTGTTCTCTATTTACAGTCTGAATGTTAATTGTTTGTGAATGCTTTTATGAGTTCTTTCGAGTTTGATTTGCGGAATGTGGAGTTCTGGACTTTGAATCTTTGAGTTTGAATTAGCATTTCCTTATAGATGTGTATGTATTGTACTGAATTATGCAATTCATGAATTAAGTAATGTATGCAATGGTGTTCTTTCGAGTTTGATTTGCGAAATGTGGAGTTCTGGTTTTTGAATCTTTGAGTGTGAATTGGAATTTCCTTATAGATGTGTATGTATTGTACTTAATTATGCAATTCATGGATTGTGTAATGTATGCAATGGTGTTTTTGAATGTGAATTTTACATGTAGCCAGATGTATTTGGAGAATGGTCTTAGTTAGAGAAAGCTGTATGATTGTAGAGTGTGTTGTTGAGAAATGAATTTATTTAGGTAAAAGTTCCAATTTAGTCCCTGAAGTATGCTATTTGTTATGCACTTTGATCCGGTCTAGTCTTCAAACATGCATTTTGTTCCAATTTAGCCCCTCAAGTATGTCATCCGGTTGGTGTTGCATAAATTGATGTGCTTAGCCACAAACTATTTCTTGTTGTACCATTTCAATTTACCAATCCGTTCCAAAAGAAGTATCTCATTTGACCATTTGCGAAAATTAAGGCTGCTCAATTCTCACTTTTTTGTTTGACTTTTCATCCTTTGCCCCTTATGTATCACCATGTCTCCAATTTAACTCACTTGTGAAGTGATACAATTGGTAATTCATGCTGAAATTGCTACCTAAAATAGAAAATTTGTATGTTTTATATTTAGAAATGGGACACTTATTTTGGAACGGAGGGAGTGTAAAATATAATTACTTAGCATCCTATTGTCATTGTATCTTCATATTTCTATATGATAATATCTTGTTTTTGAAACCTAGAAATTTTTGAACTTGTGCATGAATATCTGTAGCAATGTTTTTCTTTCTCTCTTACACTGCAGAAGTTGCCGGTTCATTCTTCATTCAGGAAGCCTACTTTGGTCGGCCAATGCATGCATAAGAGATATTCTGGTCATGTCCGGGTTAAGACAGCGGCCAAACTTGAGGAGGCCAGTATGGATTATTGCATTGCTCTCTTTGGTGAGCTTTTTCTTAGTTGGCGTCTATCTCTACCCACCAAGAACCTCTGCAGCATGTTATATCTTTTCATCTGGCATCTGTACTATGCTCGAACAGCCTCCCTTGATCCCTTCCAGGGAATTCACTGATGAAGAGATCGCAGCTCGAGTTGTGATTAGGGATATTTTGAACTTGCCCATTCAACCGAAGAACCCCAAAATTGCTTTCATGTTTCTGATTCCAGCTTCATTGCCCTTTGAGAAGCTGTGGCACAAATTCTTTTATGTAAGACACAGTTTCCTTCCCTTTGCATAACCCGTGCATGCACATTTTCATATAGTTTATGATCGTTGCTTTCTCTGTCACATGCTGTATGTTCATACGCAAACTTGGCTATCTAGCTACTATTTGGGTCCACTGTTGCCTTTTCATGAGGTGTAATGACAGTTAGCTGATGCAACTTCATTTCCATGACATATTTGAGGAATTCTGTTTCTTTGCCTAATTATTTTTATGTGAAGTCACAGAACTTACACAGTATAATCTCTTTCCACAGGGCCATGAGGACAGATTCTCTGTTTACATACATGCATCTAGTGGAGAACCAGTACACGTGAGCCCTTATTTTGTGGGCCGAGAGGTTCGCAGTGACAAGGTGCAGGAAATTCCTCAACTATGCTTGCTATGCTGTAGAACACAACGACTTGATGGTGTTTCTTTCCTTTCCAACTAGTAATGTCAAAAAACCTGAATATGATAGGATCATGACAGAAATCGCTTTTAAAAGGAAGCATATGTAATCAAATTTACATTATCTTGTTTCGACATGCAGAATGATATGATCACATAATAAAATTCTTGTGTCATGTACTTAACTATGATATTTGTCATAGCAGAAGCAATGTTTAATCTGTTTTTTCCTTTCTTTCATGCAACTATTTCAATAAATTCCATTACATAGCTTTCAAAAGAAAGATATTTATGTTGATACCATGGTCAAATTTCTTGCAGGTGTCTTGGGGGAAAATTTCCATGGTCGATGCAGAGAAAAGACTTTTAGAAAATGCACTCTTAGACCCTGATAACCAGCAGTTTGTCTTGCTGTCTGATAGGTGATCGGATTACAACATCTCTTACTACTGCAATATGTTATGTTGTTTATTTCTTGTCTAATCATGATCTGTTTTCTTTCCATCTTCCAGTTGTGTACCACTTCATAACTTTGAGTATGTGTACAATTATCTGATGTTTACAAATATCAGCTTCATTGACAGGTAAGCCTTCTATAATTTACTAAAACAGACCCCATCTCTTATTCTCAATTGATGAAGCTCAGAAACATATTCCTATATCTTAATATTAAATCTCCAATATGTAATTCCAAGTTTCTCACCTCCACTTTCATTCTCTCCTCAGTTTTGAAGATCCCGGTCCACATGGAAATGGTAGGTATTCAGAACACATGTTGCCTGAAGTTGAAAAGAAGGATTTTCGGAAGGGGGAACAGGTATATCCTCTTTATCACCTTGACGAGAAACTCTATATGAAAATAGGTAACTGATATCATTGGTAATTCCAGTGACTTAACAATTTGCTGAAATTCGATGTTGCATAGAGGATGCTCTTTGCCTTCTTCTCTCAACAGTTTCCTGGTGTACTACAAATGTGTTACAGTAGGGATAGTGATTCGACCACTTCGTAGAACCAGCACTAGATATAAGGCTCTTCTTGTGCCGTTTATTCTCCAATATCAAATAGCAACCAAATGCTCGATTGCGGTGGTGATTGACTGATTGAGAAAAAAACACTCTTCTAAATTTGTCATGTAGATTCTGTGTTTTATTTTCAAGATGATTTTAATCCAATCTTCAATGCAGTGGTTTTCCATGAAGCGGCAACATGCTCTTGTAATCATGGTAGACAGTCTTTACTACAAAAAATTCAAGCGTTACTGCAAGGTAATCTCATATCCTTGTACAAAAATAGGCATTGGCATTGTCTTCGTAATGCACAATCAACACATCTGATTCCTACAACCAACCACGCATCCATTCATTCCTTACATTGTTTGCAAGTTCTAGATTACATTTCAAAATAAAAGATGCAAACCTATTTTTATGTTAACTAAGATCACAAAGTCTAGTGTTTGTATTTCTCAGCCAAATATGGACGGACGCAACTGTTATGCGAACGAGCATTACTTGCCAACTCTTTTTTCTGTGAGTACATCCCTGTTTGTTTTGGTGTGAACCACTGGTTAAGCTCAGTTGTAACTTATAATCTCTGTGTTGCCAATGTGCCTTTGTTTGTTCTCTTCAGATGGTTGATCCTGGCGGAATTGCTAATTGGTCTGTGACCCATGTTGATTGGTCCGAAGGAAAGTGGCATCCAAGAGCATATAGGGCTGAAGATGTTACCTATGAACTCCTGAAAAATATAGCAGTACAATACCGATATCTTATACCCTCACTTTATTTGCTTGGTTTCAAAGATTATGAACATTAGATTTTCTAACGTAAAGATTTGCCTTTGCAGTCTATAGATGAGAACGCGCATGTTACAAGTGATGCTCAGGTACACGTCCATACACCCAAATTGCTCTTAAGCATCTTTTATATGCATATAAATCCATTGTACTCCCTCCGTCCCAAAACAAGTGTCATATTTCATTATTATCAAAAATTAAGGATTAATGGTGTTATTTCTTGACTTCCCGTGGTGATTGACTCATAATTAACTTCCTAGATAAGAAAGTGAAAACTTATTCTAGGACCTCCAATTTAAGAAAGTAGAACACATGTACATGAACACAACATCAGATGACTAACTAGTGGAGTGATAGTCTAGAAATACCTTAAGTCCTGAAAAAGAACAGATAAGCGTCCTCCACAAAACTCGAATCCATGACCTCAAAGTGCTTGAGCCACCAAGCCAAATATTCCCATAATATGAACTCTGTTTTTAGTCTCCCAGAGGATTATTTGATTTCCAGCATTAGGAGACCAACTCAACTAAAAGTTCAAGCTGATAGTTGAAGGCTTCTACCTAAGACCGCTTAGTCAAGCCGCTCTGATACCATGTTAGAAGACCAACTCAATTAAAAGTTCAAGTTGATTATGATTTTAACTCTACGTCCAATATCATTTTTTTCTGTTTCATGGAAGGGGACCTCTAAAATCTAGTCTTTGCATGATGCAATTTTTCCCTGCAGAGGAAAAAGACGGTGAGACCTTGCATGTGGAATGGATCAAGGCGTCCTTGTTATTTATTCACGAGAAAGTTCTATCCCGAGACTTTGGATAACTTGTTATACCTTTTCTCCAACTATACCTCAGTTTAAGTCCTTTCCATGCCATTGCCATTTTGGTTTTGGTGGATCCACATTCCACACTTCACTCTACCCTTGCATCCTGTTGGATCCTACGGTATATCTGTGAGATGGTGAAGCTCCGCTTTTACAAATTTCATGGATGTTGAGAGCGTCAAGCAATCGGGAACTGCTTTTGCCTTGGAAGCATGAAGTTGCCAATGCCGTCATGTTTCAGCTTGCTCCTGCCGGCAAGGTTGCTTGATCTGCAGCAAGCTGACATTGTTTCTTTTCAACTCATTTGATTGTTTGTTTGTTATTATGTATTCTCTGTCTATAGTAGTATATAAGGTTTTGTTCTTTCTTGGCTTCTGCTTTTAAGTTCTCGAGTTTCTACGTCAGCTGTCTGTTAAAAAAATCAACTCAAGTAATAGATCAAGTTTTTTACCGCTTCAGCTATTATTGTCCCTAATTGAGTTTGCGTTCGAGTTTTTCATTTTGGACAATTGATTGCTTGGCCTGCGCTGCGAGCAGCATGAACTTGAGCTGCGAGGGGCTTATTCTAGGGCTTAGTGAAGTGGTCGTCGCTGCACACCCTCAAGTTGGCCAGCCAAGGCATCAAGATCCTTAGACCGGTCACCTCTTGAAGTCATCTGAGTCGGTTTTGCGGCAAATGTTGACAAAGATAGGTCCTAAGATGAGAGCATTTGTAGTACGATGTTCAAAGAGGACTATCAAAATACAAGCTTTGGTGGCCGAAAAGTTACACTACACTATTATGGTAGCTTAGTGACTAATCGGACAAAAAAGCGTATAAAAAAAAGGAAGATGAGTGGTACATCTTATGTTTGTGCATATCGAATGCATTATATGTATTAGATAAGGTACGATCGATTTTTTTTTATTAATAAGTATCTAAGACATTATATAACCTAAATCATAAACTTCAAATCCTAAATTTCAACCTTCAAACCTCAAAATCCAAATTCAAACCTTAAACCCTACACACTAAACCTTAAATTTTAAATCCTAAATCGAACAGATTTAAAGGTTTAAGAGTTGAAATTTAAATTTCAGAATATATTGAAAACTCATTAACAAAAAGAAAAGATTTTAATTTATCTAATACATTAAATATACATTAAACGTACAAAAATAAAACATATAACAACCTCTTTCTTCAAATGACAAGTACAAATTATTATATTTAACTGTCATTGGAAGTTGGAACTTGTTTATTTCCAAGGTAGACATGTATTCCTTCAATGCACAAACAAATACACATTTAATGCTTGTGATGACTGAGTTGGTGTATCAAAGAGAGGTGTTTGTTTTGACAATTTGTGGTGACATTCATAGGTGTGAAAGCTAAAAAGAGACAATTGATTGGTAGGGTGACGGTACAGTATGGGTTAAATGGATACTGTGGTGGGGCTGTTTTTGTTTTCTTTTAATGTACAAATCAACAACTACCTAACATGTATTAATATGATAACTCTGTATGTCAAGATAACTAAACGGATACAAGAGATAAGAAAAGGAGGGATTATGCCCGACAACAAGAAACACTTAATACATACGCTACAACGGTCAAATGTCAAATCACAAAACAAAAAAAAAACAATATAATTCTGGTCAAGTATTAACGAAAACAAGTATTGATTTGAAAAAAAGACGGTCAGAACAACGACCAAGATGATCTTGATGGTCAAAATAACACTAGCAATTGGAAACTAGGCAAGTCGAAGTAGCGAAG
>JAYMSY010000260.1:0-13410 GCA_036897685.1 Monsonia emarginata | reverse complement strand
AGGATCTCTCTCCTGCTCGAATGATCCTGAAGGTTCCTCCTGTGAGGTGCATGCTGGACTATCCAGCTTGCTTTGCCTAATGTGAGCTCAATTGGTTCGTTCCTCCTATTGTAAACCCAAGCATTTCTTGATTTCCAAATTTCTCAGGCTAGTGGTACCACCCATTGGGAGGCAATGGGGTTTCTGCTATTCCAGAACTCGTCGAGCAGCTGGATGAAGGATTGGTAGTTCTCCGTTCATATCCTGAGGGTTGAAGTAAACAAGATTCGTGTACTGACATCACAGTGAATTAGTAGGTGGTCTATTTCCTCACACTCGTTGTTGCACCTCTCACACTGATCTCCCCTCGTGGGTTTCCTGATTTTCAGGTTCTTCGTTGGTAAGACATTTCTGCAGCACTTCCAGATAAAAGTTTTGATATTCTCCGGGATGTTTTGACTCCAAAGATTCTTCCAGAATTTATCTGACATCTCAGTAGTCCTCGGATGGTGAATGTCTCCAACTTTCTGCTTGACCAAAAAGGCTTAACTAGACTTCACTGTGAACTCCCCAGTTAAGGTACATTTCCATCTCGACTTGTCCAAACCGATAAGCCATTTGGAAAGGAACTTAGACTGGAGTTCGAACAGTTTGTGGGCCGGAAGAATAAGTCCAGATTTGTCCAAATCCCAGGATCTATTTCCTGAGTTCATTAGAACCTCAACCTTGTCTTCAGCATTAAACTCTGGCTAGTTGTTCCAATTAACCTTGCCTGAATTCATCCAGCATCATTGAACAGGAGGGTTCTTATCCCATTAATGTTCTCCATCTAATATTACCTTCAATAACTTCTTTTCCATGCAAAAGACTTTTCCATATCCAGGATGCTCCAGCTTTGACATGACTTCTCAAGAGGTCACCTCTTTTAGTGTACTTAGCCGATAAAGCTTGGTGCACCAGTGAGCTCGTGTTGTTTGAGATTCTCTAGAATTGGTTGGCGGGCAATGCTAGGTTAAAAGATTCCAAATCTCGCAGGCCTATGCCACCCATACCCTTTGGAAGAACCAGTGTGTTTTTCTTGGTCCAATGCACTCCTTTTTTATCTTTCCCTTTACCCCACCAGATTCTTCTAATCTCTTTGTCAAGCCAATTGGTAAAATACTTCGGTAATTCAAAGATGCTCATGATATAGGATGGGATGACATTAAGGGTAGCTTTGATGAGAGTGAGTTTTCCTGCTTGCGAGAGAACACAGAGTTTCCAACCCGAAAGAGCCTTGGAGATCTTCTCTTTGAGGTAAGGGACCAGATCGCGCCTGTTTTTGGTTCTAATGGTTGGAATTCCCAAATATCTACCAGGCCTTTGTTCAATGTTGAAAGGGAGGTCTTTTATGATCTGTCTCTTGTCTTCCTCACTAACATTTGGACTGAGCAGCCATTCAGATATGTTGATGTTGACGGCTTGCTCTGCTGCATTTTCGTATCTATGGAGAATGTCTTTTAGGTGGCTTCTGGCTGTTTGTGTCGGCTTGAGGAAGATGAAAGGGTCATCAGCGAACAAGAGGTGATTTATTATAGGTCCACTTCTTCCTATTTTGATCCCCTGAATGAGTTTGGAGCTTTGCGCCTCTTCTAGGCTCCTGGAGAAAGCTTTAGCGCAAATGAGAAAAAGGTACGGCGATAGAGAATCTCCCAGGCGCAGCCCTCTCTGTGGGTTGAAGGTTGGCCCTCTCTCATTGTTGACAACGTAAGAGTAGGCTACTGAAGATAGGGAGTTGTGGATCCAACCTAACCATCTCTTAGAGAAGCCTTGTTGTTGAAGGATCTGTAGCAAGAAATCTCATCTGATTTTTTCATATGCTTTGCTAATGTCCAGCTTTAGAGATGCTCTGGCAGATTTTATCTTTCTGGACCCTGCTATGATGTGTACAATTTCATTGGCTAAGATGATGTTGTCCTGGATTCTCTTTCCGGGAACAAAGCCATTTTGATATGGAGAGTTAAGGGACTCAAGGACTTCTTTAGTTTATTTGTTAACACTTTGGAGATAATCTTGTACGAGACGTTGTAGAGGCTGATTGGTCTGAACTGTCTTGGTGTTGAGGGATCCTGAACTTTGGGCAGAAAGACAATGTTAGAGTGATTGAACTCTTGGGGGAGGCTACCTTCCATGAAGAAGTCTAAAACTGCCTTGGTGACATGATCTCCTACTAGATTCCAGTATTTCTAGTAAAAGAGAGCCAGAATGCCATCTGGACCTGACACTTTTAGACCATCCATGTCGAAAACAGCAACTTTGATTTCCTCTGCCGTAAATTTTCTGTCCAATCGAGCCACTTGTTGAGCTGACAGCTTCCTTGAAATCAGATTTTTGAAGTAAGCTATGTCTTCTTCCCTGCCTGGTGTTCCATCCGGTTCAATCAAGAACACACCTCTACAGTGGGATGTGAAGGCCTTCAAAATGTCTCTCTATGAGGAAATTCACTTGCCATCAGGCTTCATAATAGCCAAGATTTTGTTCCTAGCTTTGTTAACCGACGCTGCTCTATGGAAGAACTTGGTATTTCTCTCTCCTTTTGTCATCCAACTGATCTTAGATCTTTGCTGCCACATTAAAGCTTCTTTCTCCAGGATTGTCTCTAGTTCCTCATGAGATTCCGGGAATGTCTTGATCGGGCTGCCCTGGCTTTCAACCTCTGTTCTGGGATGGTGCTGTGAGAGCATGTCTGAACAGCTGACATTTTCTCTAGGATAGCTTTTTTGCGCTCCAAAACATTTCTGAATTTAGTTTTTTTCCCAATTCACTAGCTTATCCATCATGAAACGTTTTTTCCAGCTCCAGGCACTTAAACTCTAGCCCATGGAAGTGAGAGACCAAACATCTTCCACAATGTTTTTGCATTCTTGGTTTCTGGTCCACATTGCCTTAAACTGACGCCTTCTCTTCCTTTTCCAAATCTTTCTAGTAATAAGGATCAGAGGAGCGTGATCAGATTGGATAGGAAAAGTTTGGAGGTGGTGGTTTTGAAAGTGATTCATCCAACTAATGGAGGCAAAGGCTCTGTCGATCTTTTCCAGTACGAGATCCTCATTGTTTCTCTTGTTCATCCAGGTGAATTTGGCTCCTGTAGATTCTAATTTCACAAGTCTGGCCTTAGACAAGAATTCCAGAAAGACTCTGGCACTAAGTAGGCAGTTTGCTCTTCTACCGGTTTTGTCACTTGGATTGAGAACTTGGTTGAAATCACTGATGGCGAGCACATTCTGTAGTCTAGACATCTCATGCAAGATTTCATCCCAAACCATCTGCCTGTGTTGCAACTAGGAGCACCATAAACAGCGAAGAGAGACCAAGGGGGGCTACCTCTACAACTGACTACTAAATTAACACAGAAGCAGTCTATAGACACGATTGATAGATTAGAAGTAAGCCAGGATCCTATACAAATGCCGCCAGAAAGACCTATGGCATCACTCCCCCAAGAGAAGGGTCATTTGAGTCCCGCTAGCTTCCAATCCACATCAACCTTAGAACATTTTGTTTCAAAAAGGTAAACAACATCTGGTTTATGTACACAAATAAGGTCTTTAATATACTATTGAACATGCAAAAGTTAGTCTCAAACCTCTACAGTTCCAGATTAAAATCAACATGAGGACTGAGGAGACTGTTGGGGGACAGTCTCCTGCAAACCCACTGCAAAAAGAAAGGAAGAGGCGGAGTTGGACGAGAAACTCAGAGCAAAAACAACATCATCAAAAAGACCCAAACCTTAAGTTTAAAACTTAAGTTTTCACATGTGCCTTGCTATCTGGCTGAGAGGGTGCTCTATCTTTCGTCTTCTGGATCTGGATCTGGTCCGAGGGGTCTTTGAACCTTTGTGTGGAATTGGATGCTGCTATTTACTACTAAAAACTCTACGCAACCAACCATTGGTTTTCTATTTTTTTTAACCAGCCATTGCTACTTATTGTATTAACCAAATCTTTCAATCATCGAGAAAATGTGTTAATACTGAATTAGTATATCACTTGCCACATTTAATTTCATTTCAATGAAACAAAACAAGAACACCATGACCAAGCCCAGCTCAGAAAACAAGCAACCCTTGGGAAACCAAACCAAATCTGCATCAACTTAAATTTTCCTCATCAACCATCTATCACAAATTAAAACTAATTAATTCATTAGACGACTACATAATCAAATTAAGGAAACCAACTGCACTATCTCAAACATAAAAGAAGAGACTTTGCCAAGTAACAAATAATCAAATTATGTTTAAAAAATAGACAAATACAAAGAAGTTGCTATAATTATTTTATTCCTGTTCCTATTATTGTGCTAGTTTAAATCTTAAACAATTGATACACCACCCACTGAATGGTATGATCGAATCAGTGTGAAAAAATATTTCTACTCAAAATTTATGACGTATAATAAATAATATCAAGGCAAAGAAGGGAGATGGCAACTCTATTCAGCTGCCTTACTGGCCCTGTACGAGTCCACCAATTGTGCTTGTACGTCCCGAGATACAGCTGAATGCTCTTTGTATTCCATTGAAAATTCACCTTTACCCTGCACAAACAACCAATTTGAGATGGCTCCTTTTCTATCCCTGTTCAAGTAATAAAAGAGAACATCTACTTCACCTGCGTCATTGACCGAAGAGCCGTTGAGTACCCAAACATGTTGTTCAGAGGGACCTGAAAGGTGACAACATTCTTCAGAACACAAACCCTACCCTAAAACAAACCAAGTTTCATACATTGCCACTAGAAGATTTTTGTGCAGCAATGGAACCGGCAGATTTCCTATAAATATATAGGTATCGGTTGTAATAATTTCAAATCATAAAAATGAACATACTTAAAACTTATCCAACAGATTTGCACTTAAATATTTGTATTAAATCAAAAGACATGCACAGATTAAGCAGTATCCAATGGTTGGCAAATTCATATAGATATAGGGATTAGTGACAAGTGCGAAAGCTAATTGACAGTGTACTTCAGTTCAAAGGCTCATGGCACGCTAAGTTTAAATTGCTAATATCATATCGAATGGTACATATGTGCTGTTAGTGGAAAAAGGAGCAACTGACTATATGAGATCAACAAGAAAATTTTCAAACTGTCAAGTAAACATCATAACCCTATACCATAGAGCAATGAGCACAAGAGCCACAGATTTACGGCCAATGAATAAAAAACTGCTGAATCTGTTTTCTTGGAATTAGTCAGACAACACACAAATATGCTTACCTGAGCTGTAATTACAGAATCATCACCTTCCTGATCGTTTCCAACAATCATACCTTTCCTCCTGCCATCAAACATGTGCAAATCTTTAAAGCTTGAAAAAACTTGGTCATAACACCCTCATGAACAAATATATAAATGGTTGTGGCACTCACTTATTGATGTCACCGGCGACGATGCCCTGAAACTCTGTTGGAACCTTCAACTCCACCAGCATAATAGGTTCCAATATCACAGGTTTTGCAGCTGCATAACACTGTTAAACAAGACCAATATAGATTTTAAGAGCATCTACTATAAAACAGAAGTACATATAGGCCACAGAAATGTTAGAACCCATCAAAACAATGGAGTAACCTATGGGCAAATAAAATACTCCTACATGCAGGAGATAAGAATAACCTGTCTAAAAGCATAAATTGCAGCTAATTTGAATGCTAGTTCACTGGAATCCACAGCATGGGAAGCACCGTCTGTTAAGACAATACGAAGATTTTCGACTGGATGTCCAATTAACGATCCCCTAAACAACAAGAAACAAATATACCATCAAGACAATACATATCACGACACCAACTCTCATTAACTCACCAAATAAGAGCTGACAATATTTGAACAGTAACCATATAGGACAAGCACACGGGGTGATACTGAAATAGTCACAGTCCAGTTTACTCATTCAAATAAAAGACAGAAAAAGTAGCACTCACGAATTGGCAGCCTCTTTAAATCCTTTCTCAATGGCTGGAATAAAGTTAGATGGTACGGCTTGTCCAATAATCATGTTTTCGAACAGAAACTTGGTAGAGGACTCCTCCGGAGGAAGTGGCTCCACAAACCTGCCAAGTACAAGCAATAAGCAAAATTTATAGTACTACACAAAATTTAGCCCCAGTAATAGCTATCAAAAAGGAAAGCAGGGAAAGGATGCTCTCCCAGGTGCCTGATGAAGCTTGACTTAAAGAAGGCTTATGACTCGGTTGACTGGGAATTTCTCGAGGAGATTCTGGATGGACATGGGTTCCCATAAGTCTTCACAAGGTGGGTGATGGAGTGTGCGAAAACGGCTACTTTCACTTTATGTATGAATGGTGGGAAAGGTGTATTTGCTGGGGCAAGTGGACCCCCTCTACTATTTGTCCTAATTATGGAAAACCTAACTAGAAGCATCCAAAAAGAAGTTAAAAGAGGCCCCTTCAAATATCATCCAGGCTGCAAGAGAGCTGGACTAACAAACATCTGCTTTGCAGATAACTTGATACTATTCTGCAGAGCAGATAGGAGGTCTGTGGAGACTCTACAAAGAGAATTCAAGGAATTCTCAGAAACTACAAGATTAGTAGCAAACAAGGGCAAATCTGATCTGTATGCAGGAGTAAGCAGAGCAGAAAAAGAAGAGATGATGAAGTTTACTGGGCTGACAGAGGGAATATATCCAATGAGATATCTAGGTGTGCCATTATCTACTGGAAATTGGGGCAAAGCAGATTGTCAAGATATCATAGAGAAGCTAACCAGAAGAATAAATAACCGGGCAAGTAAAATGCTTTCATTTGCTGGTGATCAAAGCTATCCTATTATCTATGCATTCATATTGGGCTACCATTTTTGTACTGCCAAAGAGTGATGGATGCCATAGAGCAGAAGTGCAGGAAGTATCTATGGGGTGGAAATAAGAATAGAGGGGTCTTCCTGGTAGAATGGCAGCAGGTGTGTCAAAGCAAAAACAGGGGAAGGTCGGACACTAAGCGGTGTAGCGTGTGAAATGAGGCTAACGGTGGGGAAGCAAGTGTGGGATATAGCAAACAAAAGCGACAATTTATGGGTGAAATGGGTACATGGAGTGTACATAAAGCAAGGGAGGTTCAGGGAGTGTACAGCCAAATCAAACCAGTCTTGGGATTGGAGAGAGCTCCTTAAAATCAGGGCTAGCTTCACAAAGGAGTGGGAAGAAATATATGGGAAGTACAAAGCTAAGGCTTGTTATGAATGGAAGGAGAGGAAGGACGAGAAGATGCAACAGGTGAATATAGTGTGGGGGAAATTTAGTATCCCTCAGCACTCATTCTACATGTGGCTAATGTGTGGAGATAGACTGCTCACAAAGGAGAGGATGAGAATGAAATTCACAGGGGTGGAGACATGTATACTGTGTAATGGAAGTGAAGAGACAAGGAACCACCTGTTTTTGCATGCCCATTCAGTAGAGCAGTTTTGCAGGAAATGAAAAGCTGGATTGGAGTTCTCAGGATGTCATGCTACTACGAGGGAAAGTCAAAACAGCTCAAACATATATGGAGAAGGAAAAAGGTGTGGAGGAATATATGGTTGATGACCATAGCATGAATAGGATATTTGTGTGGCAGGAAAGGAACAAAAGAATCTATGGTAATATGTATAGGAATGAGGAAAGAATTGTAATGTTGATTAAGCAGGAGAGCTGGTACAGACTGAGGGGTTTGGGCAGGAGAGTAATTGTAAATGAGAATAGGAGCAGTGAGTAGATAAATAGAGATATAGGGGGGATAAGGATGTGTGATAAAAAGGTTGTGCTGGGAATGGGGGATAATATACCGCATGTAACCATCCGGTTTGGAGCTTAATGAATTTATCTCATTGCCAAAAAATTGGAAAGCAGGGCCAACCAACTTCATTGAAGACAAGGTTTATTAGAATCCTTACCCACATACCCGCCCATATTGACCTTGCCCTCCACTCTGTTTTTTATGCAGGTAATCAAATTCAGCCCGCTGAGTAATAGTCTCACGGAAGTTTACACGAGGCTTCCCAACAGTTGCATCAACCTATTTGAGGAAAAATTGTACATAAGAACTTAAAAATACGATGACCTTGTCAGTATAGCAAAATATTCTGCTAATTTATTCAAAACAAAGGCGGGCACCTTATACTCTCTCCGCATGCGTTCCACATATATGTCCAAATGGAGTTCTCCCATTCCAGATATTATTGTCTGCCATTGAAAGTATTATGCCATCACAATAAGGCATGGTAAAATAGGATGTATAGGGGTGCATATGTCTAGGCACACAAACATCAAAAATCAATTTTTAAAATCAAACCTGCCCACTTTCAGCATCCAAGCCAACACGGAAAGTAGGATCCTCCCTTTGAAAACGGTTCAAAGCTTTTGAGAACTGCAAATTAAAAGGTTAAATAATTGAGAGCTGTCAATACAAAAATTAAATATCAAAAGGAATATAATTGGGAGACAGGGAAACAAAATGTGTTCAATGTTAAGTACTGACTTGTCCTCCAGAATCTTTAGAAACTGGTTGGACAGCTAATGACATCACTGGCTCTGGCACACTCATAGAGGTCATGGTGTATTTAACAGATCCATCAGTGAAAGTATCTCCTGAAAATAAACATACACATTAATCAAATTCAAAGCCATAACATCAGAATGAGCAAGCAAATGTATATGAAATATATCACTATCCAATGTCCGTTTAGTTTCAGAACTTAATCTTTACATCACTTCTTCACTGTTGTCCTCATGCTATTTGGAATTTGGGAGAACATGGGAAGACAGCAAAAATGACAATTTTGGTGTATACATGTGCACCAAAAATGAACAATGATAACATACCAGATGCACAATCCACACCAAATACAGCAACAATTTGCCCAGCATGTGCCTCTTGAATATCCTGTAGAAAATTTGTTGGTTATTATTACCAAACATGAATTCAAAACAATTATGCCTATTGCATAATCCACACCATATACAGAAACTTTACGTTTGATTCCTTAATGACTCATTTCAATAACCATGTTGTAGATGGATTAAGGCCAAGAGAGTGTTACCTCCATCTCATTTGAGTGCATCCGAACCAACCGAGGAACCTACAGCAAAATGATAAACTTCAGCAAGCGATTCTAAAGATGGAGTTATTGGAAGAATCATACATTCTTAGTTCACAACCGCTTATTTTAAGATTATTAACAATCAAGTGTACAGTGGCCTCTCAGTATGATGTGTGGTAGATAATCCATATAACATGTGAATAAACACTGAAATCTAAACATAAAACGAAACTAGCAAGAATCAAAAAGAGAAACTATGTCTGTACTCTAATGCAGCATTCTGGCCAATATAACTTGAAAGTTTGAAGCACAGGATAGATAATTAAATGAAATCAGATGAACCTTGGTCGAAGTGAAACATAAAACTACTCAAAACTCACCTTAACCTTCTTTCCTGTGTTTACATTTATGATGAAGTCACCCTTCCTAATGACGCCTTCATAGATTCTTCATTGAAAAATTTCATCAGCAATATTATTAATTAGCAGAATACATCCACAAATGCGTAAAGTACACAATTTCAAAGGGATTAAAATAAACAAGAGCAAACTCTTAGGCAAACCTTAGATATGTCAACTGATCAAAGCGCCCTTCTTCTAGTTTAAAAGCCAATGCCACAAGAGGTCCATCTGGAGTTCCAGACAACATAACCTACAAAAAAAACTCCCATTCCACAGTCAGATTATTCCATTCAGAAGAAGCTGAATACACAATTTGGACAGAAGTTCCATCGAATTGATACCTTCTCTTCATTGTTCTTTTGGTCAAGGGCATAGCTAGTAACTTCAGTTGGACATGGCAAATAACTAAGCACACCATCTAAAAGTGGTTGCACTCCCTGCATCACAGAATGAGAGATTATGACAAGTTATTGTAGAAGATATACAAGCACAAACCTGCAGCGGGAGCAATAGATGATTGACCATTAAATTAAAATATCATACTAGAAAGCATGGTGCATGTGGAGTAGAATTTGCCCCTACTAGAATCACTAGCAGGTAAGAAACCAAAGATAACAAAACTCCCCATTCCACAACCCTTATCCCGCCAACTACTCCCCCGCCCCCCATACCCCACTCCTTGGCCTGGAGCAGAATACAAAAAACAACTTATGCTACCTTAACTACTAAGTTCTGAATCTCTTTAGCTGGCTTTATTTTTCCAGCCTAATTGAAGAATTTTAAAATTGGGCTACATATATCAAGTTGGGCTCAACAACTAAAAGGTAAACCTAATAGTTGGGTTTGTTCTTTCCCTTCATATGTAAGCTTCTTTTTCTATTTTAGATCGATGTGGAACTTCATGTTTCAACACTTTCATTTGCAACTAACTAATAGATGACAAGATAATGAGATCATTATGTGAAAACATTCCATAATAGGACATATCATCCAAAAGTGGAGCAACCTTAAATTACCTTGTTTTTGAAAGCGCTACCCATGAATACAGGAATAAATTTCCGAGCTCTGCGAATTGCCTCCTACTCAGAAGATAAAAGGAATTTCAGGATCAGAACCACAATACATATAAAAAATATAAATAAACATTTTCAGTGGCTTTCAACAATGGGGAAAAATAACTGAAATCATTTAAATTATACTATTGACAATGTGATATGGACATATACCATGAGATTTGGAAATACCTCCAACAATTCATGGCACATATGACTACCACAAGGAGCGGCGAAACCCATGTGTAACAGGATACACTATCTTCTAATGATTCTAGTTCGGGAAATTCAGTAGGCAAATCAACTAATTTTCCAGCCAATTTTCAATATCACAACATACCTCAAGGTCAGTAGAAGATATAGGCTCATCACCGAGAAACGATTCAGCAAGCTTATCATCAACTTCAGAAACCATTTCTATCAGTTCATGTCTCTTCTCTGCAACTAAGGCTTCCATATCGGCAGGTATCTCAGCAGATACCACTGTTTCACTGCAGTAGGCAACTGGTAAAAAAAAATCCAACAAAACACTAAGAGAAGCTAGTAATTTCTGATACTGACCCATTGGAGCCATGAAAATAGTACGCTTTTAACTGTACAAGGTCAATAAGACCCTGAAAATTATCATCTAGACCTATGGGAACTTGCACGGCAGCACTGTGGTGTCTGAGCTTAGCTCTTGTCTACATGGAAAAAAAAGATAAAGATATGATTAGCAACTCATTATTTAAGAGGCTAAACAACATTTCAATCTAACTAAAATTTAACCCAAAAAAAAGGGCTGTTTGTTACACAATCTTTATTTTTTGGTGACAGCATCTATATTGGTCTAATCGGAAGGGACGCCAAAATATACGGTCCATTTATCATATGGAAAACATATTACTCTGGATATCCTCGGGCACTCCAACAGATATAAACGAAGAACCAGAGCCACACAAACAGTCCACCAAACAAATAACTAATGGATCCACAGATGTCCTTAAAGTAGTTTGATCTACATATAAAGAATTATACTATCATTGCTTTGCTACTTATTTGTCATTGTGGTTGAATCTCATGGGATCTATAAATAGTACTTTATCTCAGCTATTGCTAAATGTTCTTATTTCAGAGGTTATTATTGAGAATAGGTGAGATGGTGATCGAAGAGGATGAAAGGTACAGGGATGCAGCTTATTACAGTGCACGAAGTACCTCAAGAAGCAAACTGGAGCAAGTGCTGGAAGATGGAGAAAGACAGGTTAACAGGCATTCCCACTACCCTACAAGAAGCCTCAATTGTGCAAAACTAGCACCACTGACCAGAGGTAAGCTTTGAAGGAGAAGGCAACTGTCCTCCCCAAAGTTATGAATTTTGTAACTAACGTCTTTGATTATATTGACTCTTTAATATTGCTTAAAGTGCCCCACAAACTCCACTCTATGAAGCATATCACCATTTGCGAAGGAAAATAATAATAACCATTTCTTTTACCAAAGTAATTATTACAGAGATATTGACAGTAAACAAATTAATTAATGTAAACCTACTCGTGTAGGGAGAAACTTTATAAAAATCTACCGCAAGTTACTGGTCAGTGTCACACAATTACAGGTGCAGCCAAGCAAGGGGGAAAAGGTTTTCCAAATTAAAAAGAGGAAAAAAACAAGCAATCGCTTGCAAGACTTAAGGAATTGATGGACATTCAGTAGCACTTTGACTTTTTTGTGTTGTCTCTTATTGAAAACCACGAAAGTATTAAAAAGCATTATATTTGAAAGTCGTGAATATTGTACAAAGCAACTCCTCTCCATCATGCAACTAACAAACTCACTTGCACTAGCATATCTAATAATTTCTTATAGGAACTAACATCATAGAACATAATATTATATTACAAAGCATTATATTTGAATTCATGATATTGTACAAAGCACCTCCTCTCCCTCTTGCAAATAACAAACTCACTTACGCTAGCTTATCTATTAATTGAGCAAAAATGATAATATATTTTAAGGACACTTGTAATCTTCTTATTTGTCAATTTTTTTAAACCAGTATTGATTTTTTATGTATTTATATGTTTACCCCTGGAATTTTTTAACCTTTTGATTAAGCTCCTCTCCTTCCCCAATATACCTCAAAAATCAAAACATACTACAAGTTCTAAGCAAACAGTCACAACATGCGGCTGAGCTGGACGGTCGCTGTAAATATCAATGGTGTGCATCAGAGGCTCGCCACCAAGGTCAATGCCCAGATCTACTGCGGCCCGGAGTTCCTGCTTACAACTTCTGGCGGTCAAAGGCAGCCATGGTAGAGCTCAAGGGTGTTGTTTTGTTTGGCTATGTCCAACTCCTTGGCCTCCACTGTTGAAGCGCTGGTTGGGCTCGAACAGCTGGGCACATGAAGCTCGAGGAGGCGGACGGCAAGCATATATTGGATTCGTGGCCGGATTTTGTGGAAGATGAAGACCCTAGAACAGATCTAAGTTGAACACGTCGGATTGAAGAAATAATTTTTTGAGAAATCCCATTTCCAGCGCCTAAAACTTTGAACATTTTAAGTTTTTGGTGCCGGAAACTTCACATATTCAATGTTGCTGGCGCCAGGAACAGGACTTACAAACAATATGCAGAAAATCAAACAATTAAATTTATAATCCTTGGAAGTTTGAGGAATTAAATCTGAGCTTTATCATTAAAAGGTCTACTGTCCTTTTTCTAAATCACATTTCATTACACAAGTTTTAGAAACAGAGGTCATGGAAGTTTGAGAATTTTGAGTGAGAAAATAAACTTGTGTGGAATGAACATATTGATGATGATCCTATTTTAGTGTGATGAAGCAGAGAAGATGGTAAATATTGAGGGTTTAAAAATAAGGGGAGGAAATGGTCAGTT
>JAYMSY010000259.1:0-13418 GCA_036897685.1 Monsonia emarginata | reverse complement strand
ACCGACGAGTTATTGGAAGGAACGGACGGTTGACGGTTTCAGATATCCCAAAACCGTGCACTACGGGCGAGTTGCGGTTTGTTTACCACGGACGGTTTCCCGTCCCGTGGACACTCCTACCTTGTCCTCGCCCTTACCCCAATTGAGAATTGAGTTTTTTGCCCGATCGAATTTTGAATCGAAAGCAAACAAGTGTGGACGTGAAGCGCAGGGTAGCGAAAGCTTCGCTCGGTATATAAACAAGGAGGGCGCCAAATAGAAAGAGGAGGAGCGATTAGAATTGAAATGCGAACTCGATTTCTCAACACCGACTGCTTCACCGTTGCCTCTTCTTCTCCACTCCAAACCCTAAGCTTCCTCAACCTCGCTGTCCCTCCTCCTCCTCCTCCGCCCCCTCTCCTCTCCTCCCAACACCACCTGCTCAGCTCCTTCTCCTTCCTTCCTCTCCTCCATTCCTCTCATCTTCAATTTCACTGCCTTCCTCTCCAAAATGTTATCTCCAATTTCCTTCACGACCTTATTCCTCACCCCATCCATCACCAGATCGAAGGTTTCCGTCCAGATCAACAACCAACATTTGCGCCTGCAAGTTTTGAAGCTCCGTTTTCACAGGTTTAACACCATCTCTGCTATACTCTATTCTATTTGCTGTCTTCCTTTTTTATCTACTCAAATTTTGAATTTGCAATTTCTTACACTTGGCCTAGTTTGGGGCCTGAGAGTGATGCTCTACATTGGTGAATAGGAATTGGAACTACTCAAAATTTTGCATGTAATGTGTATGTAATTTACTGTTTTTTTCGTTTTCTACTCATCTATTGTGTAGCATCATCAATTATAATTTTTGTTGTGAGCTACTCATATTGCCCGATTTAAGTTCAAATACATGTACATTTTATGAAGATTTAAGATTAGTTAGCAATAGGTGTCCAGAGTTATGCTTGTTTGTCTATTAAGACAAAGCGCCGATTGTTTTTATTGTTTGAATTTGTACTGTTCTTCATAAGCTCATGGAATTTCATATTTAAATTTCCTCATAAACAGAAAATACAATGATATCCTCTGCCGATAAAATTATAATAGTCATGCAATTGCTTTAGGAGCTTCGTGATCTGGCTTTTGAAGCAGAGATAGCCATACAGATCTAATAAAACTAATCATACACATCTATAAATGTTAAGAACAATAGCAAAAGTGAAATTCTGCTGAAAATATTAATGATAAATATGGATCAAAATGCGGAGCTTTTGTTCCGCTCTCGATCAAGTGTGTGAAATGAAAGGAACTTCTTATCTTACAGGATAGATCTTCCTTTGATGATGAGGTGGCACAATCTATTCAGTTGTAACTCACCTTTTATGTACTGAGGTTGTTCATGGTTTGTTGAAAACTTATAATCATCCATCATTACCTTTGGACAAACTGATGCATTTTGTATAAAGAAGGAAGTGAAAAATCAGTTAACTTATGGGTCTGAAATTAGAGTAAAAAAGTGCAGCTGTGGCTTCCGTAAATGATTTTATGTTCTTTTCATTTTGCGGATCTGTTTGGATATATCTTGACAATTTAATTTACGTCTTTACAGAAGGATGAGGAGACTGATAAATATGAACATTGGCCCAAAGCATTCCCATTTGAAACGCCGGAGCTGGATGTGTTTCTGGTATGATTGTCTACACTGTGTTAGTTTATGTGCAAACTGTTTACTAATTGAATCTGGAATCCTTTTTTTTTTTTTTTGTTTATGTAATGTTGCTTGTTTACTTTTCCCAGGAAAACGGTTCCATTAATCAGAAAGAAGAGGTGCAAGTTCTATCTGCAGTTGCGGAGATTGCAAATGATCAAGTAAACATCTTGATAACTTATAGTCTCACCAGTATGTTATTCCCTTCGTCTTGCAATGCCATTTATGAACTGCTCATTGTAGACTATCAATTGTCATCAATATCCCGATTTAAGTTATTATTCAACATTTTTTCATAAAGTTCCATTCAAACGGAAAATTACTATCTATATATAACTAATAAATGAACATTTAACAGGACCTCATATATTTTTTTCTCACCAATTTGAATGTGCCAAGATTTGAACTCAAGAACTTGCTTACGTGGAAGAAAGCTCTTGACCACTTGGCCCAACTTATGTTGGTCACTGGACATTGTATTAGTTCTAGCAGATAGGGTTGGAGCTTCTGCAGGTTAATTCAAAATGATTTGAATTGATTGTGCTAAGCTTTGAAAATGGTCAGAAACAAACCTTCACATGAATAATTTCATTTGTTTTGTTTAATATATTTGAAGATATTATAGTACTTTTGTAGTTAATTGGTTAAAAGTGATGCAAGATGCTAGATGCCTACAACTTCTACTGCATCTGGTGCAACTTTGAAATTATTTTTTAGCTTTATTTGTTTGCTTTCTATTACCTTATACAAAGGCTGACCAGAGGTTTTCCACATCTCAGTCAATCATGTTGTCACATCTCCAAATTAATAATTTATTTTGTGGTGCCACTATCTTGTGTCTTTCGTGCAGGATATTCTCAAGCCATGGCATAAACTACAGTGTCACCATGAGGTTGAAGATTCAGTTGATGTGGTTGAAAATATTAATTTGGACTACAACATGGACCATAGTCCTTATTCACTTGAAGACGAGTGTTCTGTTCAGGAGTCCTTGTCCATCTTGCATAACAAGTTTCCTCTTTTTGAAGTGGAGCAAACAAATCTGGGAGTTTTGATGCAACTGTCCATAAAGGATGAACTTCTTTTGCTCCTTGGTATTATTGATTCCAAACATTGGACTCAAAACAGTGACCTAACTGTCAACAGTGAGGAACTGCTGGCATCAGCGGAGAATAATATGTCAAAGATTCTTTCAGATCATTTTCTAATGAAGCAGTGTCTTAAATTTGAAGTGGCATTCCCAGACATGTACCTAGAAATCAATTTTGTAAGAATAGAAGAAACAAGACATATTAAAGGGAGCTCTTCATGTTGTCAAGCTTCATCATTTGGCAGTTTTCTGTCATTGAGCTCAGTTATATTTGAGGAATATTTGATTGTTGACATAGACTCGTCTCAACCTCTTGAAGTCTTCTTTAACACACAGCCAATTCATGTACCTGAAATTTGTGACTGGATGTTTGGGGAAGAGATGAGTTTAAAAGGTTTTGACGAACTGGTAGTTATACACGAGCTAGCCCATATAGACGAAACATTCATGTCATTGCCTCTTCCCGTTCTTTGTGATCATGAGAAGGTAAGGTCGTTATATGCTATTGTTGAGGAAATAATATCCGATATAACACCACTATCCCTCTCTGCATCCAATGGGATATACTTGGATTGGGGGCTGTTGGAGAAAGACAAAAGCAAGTTTAAAGATGATTCCTCAAGTCAGAATATTGAGGTAGATTATGAGAGCATTGATTTTAATCTGAATTCTTTCGATGATGGGATATTCTTTGATTTGTTGCTATCTAATGATACCACAAGGGCTTCAAGCAAAGAAGGAAGTGAGAAACCACTGAACATGCTTGATGGTGGTAATTCCTTGGTGCATGGGAGTTCTGAAGTTCATCTTTCGGTGGGAAACTATGGATGTGCTAAACCAAAAAACGAGGAACAATTATCTGAAGTTTCTGAGAGGGCTTCATTATTATTCAAATCTATGTCAGAGTTCAATGATCTTGATTTCTTCTTAAACCGCCAGAAAGCGACTGATGCAGTTAACAGTGAACAGGTAGTCAAGCCATTTTCAAGTAATGCTACATTTTCCAAGGTTCTGACCAATGACTCAAAGGCAGTATGCGCAGATGACGTAGAAGCTTGCTGTATACATTCACAAGTTCCTGATGGATCATTTAAAATGGAATCTGAGCCAGGCCTGCCGCACATGGCATCGTTCTCTGGTGTTGTTATTGTGTTGAACACTCAAAATTTTGATCAAGAAATGACAGTATCAAGGAGAAGTGCATACCAAAAAGTTCTTGCATTGGAGAAATATGGAGCTCAAGTTCTGGAACGTGATTCAGATCTACCTGTAGATATCATACTTGGTTCTGCAATTTGCTTGGTATGGTATGATTGCAGCAATATTGGAAAGAAAGCAACTACTCAAAATGAGGCTTCTTCAAACTTACCACTATACATAGAGAATATAGCTACAAACGTTTTGACATTGCTGAGTTTCACTTTTAGCTGCTGCACTCTGGTAAGTATCCGCAACCTATTTGGCCTTTGTCTGCAAACCTCTTTCACGAGACATATCTAATATTTCTTTTATGAGCTTCCTAACTTTTCCATTTTTTTTCTTTATTAGATGGAGAACATCTCCTTTGGGTCTCACATAAAATTTATTGTGCTTTTACATTTTTTCCCCGTTTTGTGTCCAAATGGATTTTCAAAGTGATGTATAAAATCTGATTTATGAAATAAAATGTTAAAATTCAAAATACTTAGTTACTTTCATTGGTAATTAATATACTTACTTTTTGATTGCACAAAGTGTAGCCCTTAGCTATTAGAATGATGAAAATTTTGCTGTGCTATGCATGCCGATTAAAAGTTATGATAAATCAAGGTCTTAAATCTGAATGATATGACTTAAAATAAAAATGATAAAGAAATTTAAAAATTGCTCAAGTTTGTTATAAAACAAGTGTCATTCATGGTTGATCTTCTATAATTGTTGGTTAGGACCTCAAACTATTTATATGTTTGATTTGTTTTCAGGTATTTGAGGGTGATGCTAGCTTCCTCACTACTGTCATGGAATCATCCAATGGACTTTATGCAGCAGCATCTACCCTGGGGCTCAAATTACAGCTCTTCTGCTCTTATTCATCTGACTTGACGTGTGAAATTATATTGAGCTCAATTTGCTCTTCGGCCAAGTTTATGAGGGGCCTGTATCCTAAGATGCCCGAATCAGAAAATCTTGCAGAGTTGTTCCTTACAAAGTTCCCTTCAATAAATCCGCTGACAGCACATGCAATTTTATCTTGTGGAAGCATGCTCATTGAGTTTCTTGAGTGGACGCATGAGCGTAGGATCTCTGCAATCCAGAAATATCATATCTCTGATGAAAGTATCACTTTATTAAGTGCATTATGTAGATATGGGGAGCGGGAAGATGCTAAATCTATACTGACAGACTGCTCCTCTTCAGTGTCTTCAGGTCTTGACTCAGACAGTTGTCACCATAAGGTAGATTCTGGGGGCAAAAGACAGAAATTTGGCAGGAAACTGCTCAACACAGATACATCTGAGGATGACTTGATGCACTTTGGCTCAGTACAACAATTTAAACCTTCTCATGTGACCCAGCCATTTGCTTCTTGGATGTTAAAAGATACTCTGACATTTGATGATATGGAAAGGCCTAGTTTATATTCAAGTGATACCTATGGTGAACAACAGGGATGTGATGATAGAATTATGATATCTCGTTCTGAAGTCCCCAAAACACATAGGTCCCAAGATTATCAGGGATCCGATAAGGCTATGATGGAGAATTTAGGGTGGAGCAATGTCAATAGCCCAGCAAATCAGGTCGATGACTCGATAGGTGCAGTCATTGACTTCACTGATAGTCCCTTAATTGGTGAAGACATATCTTGTATTGCCAACTCCATGAAATTTTCACCTTCAGTTCATGAGGTGGAGAAGGACTCAGCAAGAAAGCCTAAAACTGTGAGAAGGCTGTCCTTTGGTCATGACAGTCATCCTGCTTTCCCAATGGCTGCTGAGATCAACTCTGATTCAGAATCTTGGAGTTACATAACAAAGCGAAGCTCGGACCTTGGATCTGATGGATACAGAGATGCAGATTTATACAGAAACAAGTTGCCTTCAAAACGCCATGAAAAGCCATTTGAAGAGGGCTTGGCAGAAAGGTCCACTGAAAATCTACAAGGGATGCCATTTCAAGATCAGGAGGCATTACATTATTGTGGAACGCCACTCTCAAATGCCATCCATTCCTCCCATCTACCACAAGGTTCACCCTGGACCATGGAGTTCCTTAACAGAATAAGAGAGAAGAGCAGGTTGCGTCAGCAGTCCATACCGTGTGACACATTTTCTCCTTATTTTGATCAATACTTGGGGAACATTTCAAAAGCTACAAAAAGAAAAAGTCCATCTATTCTTGACTTTTTTAAGTATCAGGGAGGCAGGACCACAAAGAGAGCGGTTCCTTCAAAGAGGCAGAGGCATGATATGAAATCATCAACCTCATCTAGGAAGGAGAAAACTTCACCATCTCATTTTAAAACATGGACTCCAGTTGAGAAGAGAGCAAGACAGGTGTGTATTAACTCGTTTACTAACAGGTATTATTTTATGTGCATGCCACTGACTAACGTTTACACTTACACGCACACAAAATGCAGACGTTATCTTTTGCTACGGATGAGAATGGAAGCCAAACTAAGCTGGTCTGGAGTGATGGGAAAGCTCGTGCTATGAACAAAAAGCTCTTGAATCATATATGAGACGGATACCCTATTAGTTTAACTTGTAATATCCTTTTGATGAAGTTTCAAGTCCATAACATATAGTGCCATTCAACCAATTCTAAAAGTTTTAACCTTGTGGATAATTGTCCTCTCTACTTCATAGTATTATTCTAACTATATCTAGACGCTCTTTTTATCTTGGCCAGCCCTTGGATACAGCTTCAACTTGTGATATGGATCCCACATATTTTTGGAGCACGAGTTTAGCTAAAATAACATTGGTAAGCTCCAAAAATCACTTTTACTGTGGTCTAATGTCACACATACTACTCCCTAGAAATGGTTGAATTATCTTCTTGGACACATGTCCTTTGGCTTAAGCAGTGCATGTATTTTTTGAAGTTTATACTGACATCTGTCATTAATTGTGGACTCAAGTTCTAAATATCAAACTCCTTAAGCTGACGGATCAACTTTCATAAGTGATAATGATGCTTTGATTTGTCCAAAATATGTATTACTGCCGTTTAAAAAACTGCGACCTTATCCCATCCCATCCACTGTCGGATACATCTCGTATGAGAAATTTTTGAATAGTTGAAGCCGGCGTGAGTATCTGAATCTCTCTTGCGTGTCATTTAGCTCCTTTCATATTGATTACTTCAGTTTCTGTAGTAGTATCAGCGGCTGGAAGTAATGAACATGAATCAGTAGCGAATACCGCTCGGAGTAATGGATAGAAGAAAGTTCACAAATTTTATGTTCAACAAATCTTCCATTGGAATTAGTTCAAGCTCCAACCATTCGGTTGAGAGGAATTTGTGAATATACATACCTCTTAGAACATCTTTAATGAGGTGCTTGAGCTAGTGCTTAAAATTTTAAGCACCAATAGCCAAATGCACTAACCATTATGGGCATTATAGTTACATAAGCACTAGTGTTTGGCCAAGCACCAAGTAATCATACATACAATATTTTAGGAAGGATTCTTAGTGCATGGGGCGTCACCCCCTCACGCGCACACCCTTCCTTTGCGCACTCCCCTTCTGCGCGTGCCCCTTCGTCGCGCACGCCCCTTTCGCGTGCACCCCTCTTTCGCACGCACCCTCTCTCGTGCGCGCCTCCCTCCTATATGTGCAACCCCTTCTGTGCACATCTCTCCGCCCCCTCTCCCATGTGCACCTTTGCACGCGCCGTTTCATTGGAATGAAGGACTTCCTGAGGCGCTCTCGTCCTCAGGCCTCTGTAAGGTAGCGCGACATTCTCCGTCCAACAACAGAAAAATACGGAGACAACATTAAATGGAAGGAACGGGACGTGAAACAATGGTCTCGACTCGGGGGACTGTTGTCTTCTCATTCTGGCTCCCGACTCTCGTTTGCATCCGGGGAATGATGGTCGTGCAATGACACTTCACTGTAAGTATAAATACCCACCTCTATCTTTAAGGCAAGGGTTCAAAACTTTCCTTTTACTACACTCTTCAAACACAGTTTTACTCTTCTCTCTAGAGATCTTTAACAAAAGTATACATATAAACCAATAAATATATCAAAAAGATGTTTCAGGCACTAATAGGAGTGCGTCAACTTTTCAAACGTTATATTTGAAATTTTATTTTTTGTAAGTGACACTCTTCAAGCACCAATTTGATGATGCAACCATTAAAGATGTTCTTAGTACACAAACTCTTAATTTCATAATGCAACCGTGGAGTTCAAGAGGAATGTCGGTTTCCCCTCAATGACACCTTAGAGTTAGGATGTCTAATCATCCTGTCACAAGTGGAATAAGAAAATTAGGATAAAATGTACCTAACAAATAAAAGAGAAACAAAGAACAACAACAACGTGACAAATATTGGCATTAACAAGGAGGATCGAATGAGGTTTAGTAATTTTGGAAATAAACTGAAAATTGTCTCTTGCCCACGGAACCCTAGCTCGCCATAGAAACCCTAGATATGGCCTCTCCCCGGGCGGATCATTTGCCACTGCCTCTACTGGATCCTCCTCCGCTTTCCTACGCCACGGTGACCCGATCCTCCACATCTGCTATCGCTATCCAATAGAGGAATTATCTCCCTCCTATTTCGTTATCCCACACTATTGTCTCCAAAATTGATGGATTACCCGCTATCCAATTTGCCACCGCGGATATTCATTAAGTGAATAAATTGTTTGAGCATTTGGTAATGGCCAAATTATCTACCGGTTAACCTCCTATAAACGAGATTAGAGAATATATTTGTGCTAACTGGGGCATGAAAGAACGGTCTACGGTATGTCTGATGGATCCCAGACACGTTCTGATATGGTGTCACAATGCAGATGACTTTGCACGCATGGGGTCCAAATTTCAACACGAGATCAAAACCTAGGAACTAGGCTATTTGGTTCAAGCTATTTTAGCTAGTGCTCACTTACTATCCTAAAAAATTTCAAAAAGCTATTGCATCCACGTTTGGAAACATTGCATCCATTATTTGCTATGTGTGTCATCGTTGATATTGTTGAGCAAATTCCGCATAAAATATGGATTTCGACAGGAACGGACAAATCCCATGGTTTGTGGCAGGTAATTGAACTGGAGGGAATTTGGCCTTTTGTAGTCATTGTCATCTCCAAGGACATTGCAGAGGAGGCTGTAGAAAAAGAAGTCAGGAAGTAGCTAATGAGAAAAGGCTGGTTACCAATACGGCTCCGGTCAAAAAACGTGGATCCCAAAACAACAGGAGAACATTGTCTAAAAAGATTAATATTGAATGTTCAACTTGCACAAGGACCTAATGGCTTTGGAGAGAGGACAAAGCTAAATAAGGTCAGAGAAGCAATGCAGCAAAAGATACAAGAATCCTAGCCAACCGCCAAAGCAATCATGGAAGAAGGTGGTACACAGGAAGGCATTCCGGGTCCCTGCATGGAGGTCAACCATGGTTAAGTTATGGCAGACTTAGATACAAATAAATCTCGAGATGAAGAAGTTGAATCGAGTATCCATTCTAAGACAGAGGGAGACGATGTCAAAAATTTCGAGAAGAAACACAACATCTTAACTCTTTCCCCTAAGTTAACCTTTACTTGTGATGATCTGTTTATCAACCAATACAAGAGCTTTGATCACAAAACCATCTTGGAGGAATTCTAGAGATTAGCGGGTTTCAAACCAGCAAAAAGCAAGGACCAGAAAAAGAAAAGAGCTAAAGAGTCGCCCCCGGCTCCAAGTCGTCAAAGCCAACGAATTACTGCTACGAAGCAAGCTAGGGACACACAATCTCATGGTTCGCTATGATTAACATCCTTTCATGGAATATATGGAGTCTTGGAGCCCCTCACAAGAGAATGACTCTCCTTTATTATCTCAGGGTTCATAAAATTCATCTATGTAATTCTAGAACCAAAGCAAGGAACTAATATCCTTGATTCTTTAACCAGAGAAGCTAGGTTTGACACTTACCATCTTATGCCAATAAATGATCACATATGGATCGTCGCCAGCTCCCTCGTCATGATTTCAGACCTTCAAGGTATGGATCATGCCCTTCTTCTCGGAATTGTTCTTGGTGATTTTAATCTTCTATTTGTTTTGTTTATGCCAGTTGTGACCGAATAGCTAGACAGTTTCTATGGAAATATCTGTCAAACAACCCCATTATGCATGAGAACGCGGTTTTGTGCATGGGGACTTTAATGCCTACATTGTTCTCAGCGAGAAGATGGGAAGCTCACACCATAACTTGCAGAGGATCGAGTACTTCAGGGGTTGGATTTCTGGCATGGGATTTAGAGACTTAGGTTTCAAAGGCAACAATCCTCAGGGCCTAAGTCGAATTTGGGTAAGACTAGACAGAGCGCTAGTATCTTCAGCTTGGTCCTACAATACTTCAGTTACTCATCTTCCTCATGGCATCTCAGATCATTCTTCGATTCTCATGCAAATTGAGCGTCCGAGTAGCTCTCTGAGTCTATTCCATTATCTTAGTGCTTGTCAGAAACATACTGACTTTCTATAGGTGATTCGTGATACTTAGGTGACGGATTTAAGAGATAACCCTTGGAAAGTGCTTTATTTGAAGCAAAAGTACCTCAAAAGCAAACTAAGGTCATGGAACAAGCTGGTTTTTTGGAATATTTATCAAGCAGTGGCTAAAGCCAAGCAGAATGTAGACATGGTTGAAGCTGATCTCTATGGAAATAATTCCTTAGAGGCCATCCAAGCCTTTGAATGTGCCAAAATCAAATTAAATAGTGAGATAGAGAAAGAGGAAATCCTCCTAAAAGAGAAGTCTCAAGAGGCTTGGATTTAGTTGGGTGAGAGAAATAATCAATACTTTCATGCTCTCATGTGTAGAGCAAGCAAATTTCTCTAAGATGGTGGGATTTTGGTTATAAAAAAGACTGATATTGGGGTTCAAGCTGCTACTTTATTTGAAACTTCACTCACGACTTCGGGGTCACAAGTAGATGAAGCCTTCTTTGACTTCCCTTTTTGTAAACTTTTAGGTGAGCAGTGGCTAAAGCCTCATTTCTAGTGCTCGTCCCTAAGGTGCCGGAAGTTGAATCTCTGTATCAATTCAACTTCTAGATACTTGCACGAAGAATTGCTGGTATTCAGTCTTGATCAATGGTGGAATTCATGGATTTTTTCGATCTACGGGGGCGTGAGGCAAGAGGATCCTCTATCTTTGATTCTCTTTGTTCTTGCTCAGAACGTTCTCAACCTACATATCAAAAAAGCAGTTGCTACCGGCATCATTCAACCCTATCATGCTAGGGGCTATAGAACCATCATTTCTCACTTAATGTTTGTCGATGACACAATCATCTTTTGCAACGGTTTTAAACCTACCTTGGAGGCTCTCAAATGCCTACTGCATAGATATGGCAATCAGGACAGTCCACCAACAGTAGTAAGAGTAAGTTGTACACGTCTACTAAGCTATTGGTATCTCGGAGAACTTAGTGTGTTCACTGGATTGGTGTCACTCAAACTTGAAAAAGAGAGATTATTTACCTAGACTTTAAACTCCCTAGGATCCTCCACCACTTAGGTCACGAAAGTGGAAATTATCCTTGGTGTTACAAACTAAGAAAGCTTTTAAAGGAGAATCTACCCAAGCATGAAAAAACTCATTGACCAATCGGTCCTTGTTTCTCAAATATTTGGCTAGAGAAGAGATGAAGAGAAATAAAAGAATAACAATTGCATGAATGTTAAACAACTCACTTGATTAGACGAAAATATGAAAACTTGTATTGATTTCGAATCCTTCTTACAATGGTCCTGAAGTTAAGCTTCAGGATTTTCTATGAATGCTCACACTATTACGATTAAACTAAAGCAATGCAACTGATCTAAGCCACAACTAGTCTAAGAATTGAAGTGGAGAGTAAAGAACCAAAATCTTTTCTTTAATCTACAGGTAGGGGTTTGTGCCAAATGCTCCTCCTTCTCTTTGGAGGCTTCTTCCAAAAAAAACAATGGGGGTCGAATAGAAAAAAAACCAATGGGGGGCAAAAGAAAAAAAAAAGAGAAAATGAAGGAATGAAGAAATTATGAACATTCATATGGAAGGAAAACGTTTGAAAACTTACTTGAAGTTTGATAATCCGGTATAAACTCCGTGCAACTTCTTGAGTGATAAATGGAAGGAAGAAAAACAAAAATAAGAGAGGGAGAAGAGAGATCAAGAATGAATTGATATAGTAAGAATAGGGTTTTAAGAGAAGAAAAGGGAAATAGTTGGGAAGAGAAGCGGAAGAGGAAATAAAAAACTGACTGAGAATAAAGTAGAAAATAAAGAAAGATGCAAGAAAAGGAAAGGCATTTAGACTTGAAACAGGAAACTATCCAAAATACTCACGAGCAAGTAAACCATGCTTTGTGACAACCCAAACCCCATTTGGGTCCAACCACTTCTCTAACCCAACCTTCAGCTATCCCAGCTCATCCCCACCCAACACACAAGCCTACCTCACACCACAACTAATAGAGCCCAAGCCCGCTTCTCAGCTCCAGCCTTCCTCTACCTCACAACACTTGTATCTCTAGTAATCGTCGTCTAGAGCTTCGCTAACTGCCTGTGACCATCCAACGTCCTCAGCGTGCCACCTTCTCCTTTCTTTTACTTCATTCTTATTCATGTTCCTTTCATCCATTTCAAGCTAGTGTGAAGAGAAAATTTATTGTATAATCGGCGAGATTGTGAGAGGTGTACTTGTCTGTTTCTTTATTGTGGAAAGTGAGCTAAGACTCGGGCTAGTGTTTGGGGGGATTTCTAGGTAGTTAGAATATGGTTCATAAGTTTTTGGGTGAGTTTGGGAGCTCGCAGCTAGATTTAATGGTGTTTTTCAATGACGCCTTGCTTTCCGGTGTAAATCCTGGTGTTTCTAGGCAGTTTATGAAAAAACCGAGGATGATTTGGGGTTTTTCGGCCTCCTCCAAACAGCCCTATGAGATTTTTTGTTTTCCAGTAATACTTTGGCACTGACAGCTGTTTTCTAGTGTCGACGACCAGTCTCGGACGACCGAAAATGGTTTTTGACGATTGTTTAATGTTTAGTTTCGTCAATATTGTCTATTTTATCTGGTTTTCGTATGTGGTTTGTGTTTAACTAATTTTTGTTCTAACTTGTTGGAGTCTAACTAAGGATCGGGTTGGTGGTTGTTATTTGACTGAGCTTTCAGATCTCAATCTTCAGTTTGGAGAGGTAAGTATCTTTACGAAGGATATTGTTTGCCCTCACATGTTGGGTGTTTATTTTTCTTATTAATATTGTATGTCTGACTGTTGAATAAGATATGTGTTTGTATTTATATTCGTATACAAAATAGTGGTTATAATTGTCTCTGTTTGTATTTATACTAGTAACCATATGTGGGATTGCGTCCACATTGATATGATATGTTTGTGTCTCTGATTGTTAGTAACTATATATATATATATATATATA
>JAYMSY010000258.1:0-13433 GCA_036897685.1 Monsonia emarginata | reverse complement strand
TTTAGAGTTCAAATTTGATTGTGCTTATGAAAAAAATATTTTATTGGAGTAGACCAAGCTCACTTTATTATTTACTAGCTTCAAACAAGAATTAGAATTTAATGAAACAATTTAACAAAAAATTTTAGTTTTTAGATGGGAGGATAACAAAGAATCAAACCATAAGTCATGAATTAGTGTAAGAAATTTTTAGTTTTATAAGAAAATTTTGAGTTAATGGGAAGTAGAGAGATGAATCAAAGAAGAGAGAGAAGGTGAGATACAACAAATTAACCATGGAGAGATTATTAGGTGTAGGTCCCTCATAATTTGGAAAGAGAAAAGTGAAATATAAGGGAATCAAGATAAGAGTAATTTGGTCAAATGGATGAAAAACATGGTGGATTTATCTATGATGATGGTGAATTTATCGCTGATTTTATTGGTCAAGGTCATACAAAATTAATATTATCAAAATTTAACAGTAATGAAATTGGTCATTATGTACGGAGAAACATGAAGAAACAAAATAGTTAGTACATATGAATAAAGAGAGAATAAAAATCTTGATTGGTTGTAAAAACAAATTAAAAAGAAAATGTCATGTAGACATAAGCAACATGACCAAAAACTTACTCAAGCATCCAACAAATGTTGTACATTTCAATCCCATTCCATTACCACAGTAGCATTGCAACGAATAGATACTACAAGTGTGAAAGAAATTAAAGTCTTTTGGTACAAAGAGTTTGAGTGCTTGTTTGGTAACACTACCAGCACTAATTTTTGTCAACTCAATGCCACGTTAGATTTTAGAGAAAAAATGTCAAAAATATTATCTTTCCTAAAAGCAAATTTTTTTTATTTGTGCCATATTTTTTTTCTTCAAAAGTAGATAGAGAAATTACATTTTCTAACTTTATCCTTACTTTTTAAATGTCTTATTATTACATACTTTGTCATTTTATGAATAACTAGTTTTTAACTTGTGCGTTGCACGAACATCACTTTGATAAAAATAATTATATTGTAATTTATGAAAATTTATATTTTATGTTGATAGTTATTGTGTATCATAAAACTGACATTAATTCGTGCAATACACGGATATCTATTTTGATAAAAATAGTTATACTGTAATTTAAAAAATTGTTTTTGTTGTTTTATTTGTTGATAGTTTGTTTATCATAAAATTGATATAACATAATTTTGTTGTATACAAAAATATTGAGTAGAGTTTGTTAGTCATATTACATAAGAATATAAATATGATCTATATCTAATGAAAAACTACTATAAATTAGTTAAGTTCACTTTTCTGTATTGACATTTATTGTTGATAAGACTTCCTTGTACACTATATTCTTAGTACAACATTTTTCTTCTGGATTTGAACTTGATAGCAAAATTTTTAATCCTTGCCGGGAAGTCACTCTTGAAACTGCAACATATAGTTGTCCATGACTGAATACAGGTTTAGGCAAATAAAGACTAACCTGCTTCAAAGTTTGCCCTTGACTCTTGTTTACCGTCATAGCATAACATAGATTCACAGGAAACTGCCTTCTTCGTAGTTGAAATGGCCACTTCTTGTCATTTGACGTCATTATAATTCTTGGAATTAGCACTTTTGTTCCTATATTGCTTCCTGTCACAATTTTTGCTTTAATAACATGTTTAGCCAATTGTGTCACATCCAACCTTGTACCATTGCACAATCCTTTTCGTGGGTTGATGTTTCTCATCAACATAATAGGACTTCCGACTTTTAGTTTTACTTCATGGTTTGCCAGTCCAGGAAACTTCAAGGAATTCAAAAACTCAATAGGATACAAATTTTCTTAATCCTCTATATTTCCAATCCCTTTGCATAATGAATCTGAACTCCGGAAAATTGTTTCTTCACTTGGGATCAAAGAATTGTTATAATAGTTCAACTTGTCAACTGTTTCATTCAATGGAGTTAGGATAGCTCTCTCTTGAAGATATGTAGCATCATTAAACCTATGTAAGAGGTCATGATAGGTTGCAGATGTCAACTCTTCCATAGGGTCATTATCTTCATTTAATAAATGTTGTTGTGGAATCTCAATCCAATTAAGATCATCTTCTCCATAAATTGCTTTAGTTGGTAATGTACCATCACCAAGATCAAGTATCCATTTACAAAATTGATCAATTTCTTGGCTGCCTTCCTTATTCTCCGACCTCATGTTTCTCTTTAGGACAAAGACTATACAATGTTGCAAAATCTTGAGTTATGTAATGATGCTCTTACAATATTTGCTCTATTTCCTTTTGGCACCATAGGCAAAATTTGTCTAAAATCTCCTCCCAAAAGAGTAGTTTTTCCACCAAAAGGTCTACTTTCTAATTCATTGTCAATAGTGCATAGTATATATCTCAATGTTTTGTCAACTGCGTCAAAACAATTTTTGTGATGCATCAGGGCTTCATCCCAAATTATCAAGCTTGTTTCTTTTATCAATTCAGCCAGATTAGAATTTTGTTTGATGCAACATGTTGATGTGTCTGTAGCATCTAGAGGTATCTGAAATCTAGAGTGACCTGTTCTTCCACTTGTATGATGTTCAAATGAAAAGTTAGTAGCGGCAAAAATTAAAGTTAATACTCACATCCAATCAGCATGTCCTATGATTAAATATAAGTGTTAGTAAGCGAACCAAAATTTTTGAAAACATGATTTTGATGATCTAATAGAAGATGCTGCACAATTATGTTTCCACTCGCCAAAATATTTATCTGGAGATAAATTGAATGGTTTAGTAGAAATTTTTTTGCAACAAGTAGAGTATTCACTAAAATAAGTATTAGATAATATGTTATTGACATAAAAGATTTAATAATGTAAAACAAACCAAAATTTTCCTTCCATTTCTTTGAATGAAAATAACATCGCCATTAAAAATTTATTTTTTATAACCACATATTCCAGTTCTACAATAACGAAATGAACATACTAATTACTATTTACAGTTAATCAACATTATACAATTATATATGATAAATTCATTAAAAATAATTGATGAAAATACAAATTTAGTGCTTGTTTTACCTGGTAGCAACAATGAAGCAATGCCTGAAGATGCCACTGCCAAAACAAATTTTCCTTCACTTCTCATTCTTGAAATAATTGTCGTCCAGAGAAAAGTTTTTCCAGTTCCGTCATGTCCATTTACGAAATAAACTCCACCTTTTTCTTCTTCCACATCTTGTATAACTGTTTTATACACTGCATATTGTTCACTGTTCAACATCTTATATAATTTGTCATGTTCAATTGACAATATCTCCTTGTTGTATGTTTGTTCCTCAAATAATAATCTGTTATATCTGTTTCCAAGCAAATTTGAATCAACCTATGGCATTGACGGAAAATCTAATAAGCTTCTTTCATATTGGTTCAACAATAGGTAAATTTCAAGTAACGCAAAACTCTTCACTTGGTCTAAGGACATTTTGTATTTTGGAAATTGTAATTCTCTTCTTCGCTTATTTAAGATGTCGTCTGACATATCTTCCCACGTTTGTTCCCAAATGTGCTCAGGTTTTGATGCCTCACAAAATAGCAGTATAGTGACAAAAAAATCTCTTAAGTAAGCCCCATTTGCCCACTGTGACGCTTCTTGTATTGCATGAATCCATTCTGTATCTGAATCTAATAATCCCCTCGCATAACAGGCTTTTTGGAAACTTTCATAATTTATCCCATTAAATGTATACAAATCATTATAACTGGTAGGTCTCTTCACTTCGTTTAATAATAATAATCTCAAATAAAACTGTTCTCCTACGTAAGATAAAATAAAGATATATTATAATATGGAACAGAAATAAAATTGTGTGACAAAAAATAATTTTTACATGCTTAAAAAAATTAATATGTACCTGAAGCTGGATGTGCATTCAAAAGTGTTCCGACGGATTTTCCTTTCTTCCTCATTGTCCATTCTAATTTATCAGAGTCCCACACAAAGTACGAAGGAAACTGAGAATAAATCAAATTCTTCGCAAGATCATATTTTTTATTTGCTTCGAACCATTTTAAAAACATTGTTTCTTTTGCCGTTTTTTTGTTCAGAACGTGTTGTAGATCTTCAGAATCCGCATATATTAAGGATTGTTCCTCAGGTAGATGGAACGTCAATCGTTGTACTGAAGGCTCGCGGTACTGGATATCAAATTGAAAAATTCTCCAAAATGCTTTGATAGCAGAAATGTACCGACAATTTAGTTATGATAAGATTTCATCAATTTGCACTTCCTCTTCAGTCCCGACAATTTTGTTTCCTTGATGGCTTTCTCGAATTGTCACTGTAGCTCTATTAGGACCTTTGTTAATATACTTGAACAAATATTTGATTGCCCTTGAATTATTGCACCACTCGACATTGATATGAGCTTGATATTTCACTAATAATTTTCTATTGTAAGGGATAACATATCTATTGTCTAATAGAATTCCTCCCTTTTCTGCTGTTATATTGGTGTCCCTTCTTCTATATAGTGCAAAACCGTTTTCGTCGATAGTACTCTCATTTGTAAAACATTTTGGAAAATGTCGACTACATTCATTGTTTATCATGCATGATTGTTTTGGATTCGCTGCCCCACATGGTCCATGCAACATAAATTGTTTAACACCTTCATAACCAGCTGAGTCCTTTTTGGGATCTGGAATTTCTGTCGATATAACTTTGTTGATTTCGTGAGCAGTAGGGAATTTGTCATTTGGATGTAACCAAAAAAGCATGTGTGCATGTGATAATCCTCTTTTCTGATATTCGATCGTATAAACGACTGCAAAATAGAATGATGCGAGTTAAAAGAAATTCTATGCTAGAAAAGATGATGGCTATAATTCTTAGAATGATTATATGAATTCTATAATAATACTAACAATAAATGACACGTTTTCTTGATGAACAGTGAGACCAAAATCACATACAAATTACAAACTATTGAAATAATCAGAAAAGCATTTAAAGATACCAATGACATATAAACAATAAACAATTTCAAGAATTTAATATAATTTTAAACCCACGTACCTGCAATGATTTTTCCAAACATGAGGTTATTCTTTATATCCTTCATCATGTTATTGAGTTTGATTTTGAAGACTCTGGCGACAATATCAGGTCTATCTTCGGGTCGTTGACGTGGTAAGAGAAAGCTTTCAATTTTAGTCCATTTTGAGTTGCAAGTGAATGTAATAAATAAATCTGGATTTTCATATTCTCTACAAATTGCCAAGGCATCCTGATAATTTTGAATCATGTAGCGGGGACCTCCAGTAAAACTTGCCGGAAGAATGATTCGTTTTCCAATTACTGAAGCATCTGTATCTCCTCTTACAACTGCATCTTTTATGTTCCTATACACATCGGGCCTGAGCTTTTTTTGGTTATTTCGTTAATATCTTAAACGTTCATCCTCTATTGAAGAGTAAGCATCCACAACATATTGTTGAAACAATCTTCCACCTAGTAATAATGTTTTAGATTCTGAAGCTCGTTGTTGTATTCGAAAAGCATAAAACTCTCTAGCTGTCACATACTGTCGTTTTCCTTTTTGGTATTTGTAGAGAATCTTCAGTCTGTAACCATCTTCACCATATGGAAATAACAATGGATATTGCATGGCCATGTAGCTCGGATGTAGATCGCTAATTCGTTGCAACCCAGTTTTTTGATGTTCAACAATAATGTCCTTACTTTCTTCCGTTGTACCAAAATCTCCAACTAATCCTGCAACCTTAGAAGCTGTTGGTAATGAAAATTGTTTTCCGTCTAGGCTTCTTGTTCTAACTATCCTTAATGAAACATTTGCCAGACCTGATTCTCTGTACCTATCTCTTGTCATTCTAAATGATTGTGCCAAATGATTATTTTTATCCAACATTCTAATCAATCCATCAACAATACTTGGGTCCATATCTGAATCACGACCTTTATTTAAAGCCTTCATTCTGTTTTCTACTTCATTCTCTGTATCATATATATAAAATTGGGCAAATTTAGGTCTTTGTCCAACTAATGGCAATAACGTACCTATTTTGTGATGATTTTGCCCGCTAATCTTGAAAGCCTAAGGTCCACTATTGTCGTGTTGTTCAATTTGAGCTCCCAGGGAAGTGAATGCAAACATGGAATTATAAGCACGAATATTTTTTCTGAAACCCTTTGCCTTGTTGCACTCATCATTCTCTAACAATTGTTGAAGAAAATAAGGTGGATGTTCAAGTAATGGCAAGCTTACCCTTCCTTCCATGCAACAAAGTTAGGATTCAGTCGGATGGTTCTTACTCTTGCGGTTGCATTCATCTTTCCATAGTATGGCGTGACACATAGAGCACTCATATGTGGGTTAGTAGAGATTGGTATGTTATATTGTAAATGTTGCTGTAGATATTGATAAAATGTTTATTAAGTCTTTCGTTCATCCATATGTTAGAAATAAATAATATTAAGAAAGGAAACAAAGTGCGTTGGGATGATATAGAAAGACAAAATAAATCTATAGCATGGAATACCAAATATTATCCCTGGGATCAAAGATGGAATGAAGGTCGCAAATACATGATTAAATACCAGAAAGACAAGCTAAAATATTATGGTTATATCTTATTATTTGTTTAATTTAATGAGGGTCACATATGTTAGAAATTGATAATATCAAGAAGTGGAACAAAGTACGTCAGGATTGTATAAAAGCTCATCAAGAGTCTATATCATGGATATTAAAATACTACCCTCACAAACAACAATGGATAGAAGCGGACAAACGTATGATCAAATACACTAGAGAAGAATTAAAAGAGGACAGCTATATTCTGTTTTTTGCTTAAGTCATGCTATTCCTAAACGACTTAAAGAAAGATAACAAGTGGTATTGGACCAATATTAAGGAATCAAAAGAACGAATAAACGGTCTAAAGACTAGAGACTATAGTCCTTATCACGAGTTCATAATTAATCATTTAGATGAACCAGAAGAAGAGTATGTAGAAAAGGAAATTAGAGCTTTAACATCGTTTATCTACCTCTGTAAGAAAAAGATAAGAAATAGTAGTAGCTTCCTCATAATTTAATTACAATCTATTTGCTATCACTCTTGGTAGGTCAAGCTCTTCAAACTTAATAGAAATTAGTGCGTATTTAATCGATCTAACGTTGGTCAGCCCGGATACCGTTGGTCAGCCGGTTCGCCGTTAAATTGGGCATAGAGGTGGTCCCGGTGGGTGGTCCCGTTGAAAGATTAAATAAGTTCTAATTTATATTAAAGCAGATAGCGAGACTAGCTAAGAGCAGTAATGAATAGATTAAGCAGAGTATTGTCTAGATCTTCTAGTTCTAGCTCTAGCCTATTAGTAGGAAATAATCAAGTAGAGGAATCTCTTAATTCAGTAGAACTAAACATAGCAGAAGTAGAAACTCATTTACAAAACTGGTCTATTCCAAAACAAGATCCCAAAAATATATATAAAGTAGGAACGTTCGAATTCTCTTCGGATTATTCGATAAAACAAACCGAACAAACCATTCCTTTAAATAATGATCATGAAAATATTAGACTTTTCTCCATAGAAGCTCTCCATGAGCATAGAAAGAAAAGGTACAAATTTCTACATATAGGATTAGTGCAGGTCGCTGTAAAACCTTTATTTAGAATAGGATTAGATATTCCCTTACTCATGTGCTTAAGAGATGCTAGGCATTTAAAATTTGAAAGTTCTCTTCTAGCTCTAGCAGAATCTAATTTAGCAAATGGACCCGTTTTCTTTAATTGTTACCCGAATTTTTCTTTATCCTTATATGATCCAAATATTTTAGATGCTTTAGTTCTAACTATTCAAACTCAGAATATGAACATAGTTACAAATAGTAAATCGATCTGTATTATATATAGAATATATTACAAGGTCATGACAACGACGATCGACCCAAGAGCGAGAATATCCTCAATAAAAGACGAGACTTTATTATTTGAAGCAAATACTCACAATACTCATGTACATATACCTAAAAAATTAAAATGGAATGAAATAACGAAATCTAATAAATGGGACTTACAGAGTCTTACTAGTCATCAACCCCTAGAAAATATGAGTCAAAAGGCAATGATTTTTGAAACCATAGATGGAAGTGTCCAAATAGACTTTTCAAACTATTTCCCCCAAACAAGAATATCTCAATATGATAGTTCAAGGACATCTGTTTCATCAGAAAGACCAAATATTAACTTCAATATGCCTCCAAGAAATTCATTAGATTCAAGACTGAAAATACCGATTAAAATACCAAGAGAAAATCTAAAGGTTCCTGTGCAATTGCAACAAGTTGATTTCACAGAAGATATACCTCAAAGATACTATACTACGGACGATGAAAGTAAGAAGGAAGCAGAAGAAAACACTGAGCAAGATACTGCCAATTATTCTCCTACTGCTAGTCAGATGAATATGTATTCTATTAATATGATAAGTTTAGAATTTAAAATCGATAAAGCTCTACTAAAGAAAGAATATTTTCAAGGGAAAAATAATGAAAAAAGAGAATGGTTCCTAGAGGCATTTGAAAGCACTGAAAGAGTTAAACTCAGAGAAGAGTGGTATGAATACATGAGAATGGTAAAAACAAATATTCCATTTTTCTCATGGCTCGAAAATTATTGTACTAATAATAATATAAGTTACCCATTTTTTTCAATAAATCCTATAAATAAGATTAGCCAAACATGGTTAACAATAGATAAGAAGGAAGTTGTCTCTATTCATCCTCCAATGTTACCTATTATTCTTAGCAAATCAAAGAAGGATAATCCAATCATAGCTACTCCATTTTTGGAAGAAGCAAAAGAAGATAAGTCAGAAATTAAAAAATTAATAAGTCAAAATAATTTTACAAATCAATCCTTAATAACCTTAGGAGAACAGTTAACCAGAGTTGAGCAAAGAAATCAAGAAAAGGAAAAACCCATAGCAAAGCCTCCCTTTAAGCCTTTCGATTATGCAAGTCATCCTTTTAAATTAAAAACTCCACAAGAGGAACTTATGGAGAAAATAGAAAAACAACTAGCAAAGCTTAGCATATCAAAAGAAGAAAAAGAAGAAATTGGTGTTGTTAATGTCATAACAGAAGACTTAGAAAATTTAGAAAAGCAATTTACCGAAAACCAAGAAAATCTAAACAAAATCAATACTATTCATACGGCAAGGTCAAAATATCTTAAGACAAAAAATTGGTATCCTAAGCCGACTCCTCCTGATGTTCAAATTGAAGAAAATATAGAAACTTCAGACTCTTGGGATGGATACTCTATCTATACCTGGAACCTAGACGGCTTATCCGAATATAACATATTAAAATTAATGCAAAATATGAGTATGGCAGCAACCGCCTATAAAGGAAAGGGAAATAATGAACAAAACATATGTGGTCTGTTAGTTGCGGGATTTTCAGGGCAATTAAAAGGATGGTGGGACCACTATGTTAGGGATGAAGAAAAACATAAAATAAATAATGCTGTGAAACTAATACTTAAACAAGAATCAGGACAGATGACTCAAACTACAGAACAAGATTGTGTGACCACTTTATTGATGTATATCCTCAAACATTTTGTTGGAGACCCAACTCAAATGAAGGATAGGAGTTCTGAAGTGTTAATGAATTTAAGATGTCCTAAATTGCATGACTTCAGATGGTATAAGGATGTTTTCCTGACAAAAGTCTTCACTAGAGACGATTGTAATAAAGGATTTTGGAAAGAAAGATTTGTAGCAGGACTCCCAAAATTATTTGCAGAAAAGGTAAGGAATAGAATGAAGGAAGCCTGTAATCAAAATATTCCTTATGAAGACTTAACTTATGGAGAAATAATAAATTTTATTAATTTAGAAGGATTAGCTTTGTGCAATGATTTAAAACTAAAATCAAAGTTAAAATCAGATAAAAGTCAAAGTCGCAAAGAATTAGGAGACTTTTGTCATCAATATGGATATGAAAAACTAACTGCCCCTTCGACGACAAAAAGGAAGCATACAAGAACTATAAGATATTCAAAAGGGTATTCTAAACCGTATCCCTATAAATCAAAGTATACTAGAAACACATATCCATCTAAGAGAAGAGAAAAGAGAACAATTAAGAAAAACTTCAAATCAAAAACTCCAGTTTGTTGGAAATGTAAGCAAATAGGACATTACAAAAATGAGTGTAAAATGAAAGATAAGATAAATAGTTTAGAAATAACAGAAAACTTGAAGGATCAACTCGTGAGCCTGATGCTATCAGATTCTGAGACAGAAAATGATAAAAGAGAAACAACTTCCTCAGAGGAAGAGGACTATATTAATGAAATAAATTCAGAAACAAGTTATTCAGATTACGAAGAAGAAGAAGAAGGAATTGACATCTGCCCTTGTAAATCTCAATCTATTAATGTCATAATTGGCGACAAAATGGACCTTTACGACACGATATCAAAAATAAAAAATGAAGACAAACAAAAGGAAGCCTTGGAAAAACTAAAGTCTATTATAGAACAAGAAAACATCAGTAGCCCTCAACCTGTAAAAATTTATTCTATGACAGAAGTAATAGAGAGATTCGAACGAGAAAGACAACCAGCATCTAGTGCCGATCTACAACAAGAAATCAAACAATTAAAAGTAGAAATACAAAACTTAAAGAAAGAAAATCAAGAGATTGACAAAAGATTAATAAAATTAGAATTAAAAGATATTCTAAACTCAGAAGAGGGAGAATCATCTAAATCAAAACAAACCTGTAATGAAGAAGAAGATTTTATAAACATTATATCTAGGATCTATAGTCATAAATGGTATGTCTCCATTCAGATAGTAATAAATAATAACTATCATTTACAAGTAACTGCTTTAGTAGATTCAGGAGCAGACCAAAACTGCTTTCAAGAAGGGGTCATTCCAGCTAAATATTACGAAAAAACTAAACAAAGACTAACTGGAGCCAATAGTCAGCCGTTACTTATAGAATATAAAGTTAGCAATGTAGGAATATGCAATCAAGGAATTTGTTTAAAATTTCCATTTATACTGATAAAAAATTTAAATACAAGTGTTATATTAGGACAACCCTTTATTACAGCCATATATCCTTTCTCGGTCTCTGAACATGGTATTGTCACCAAATTATGTGGTAAAGAAATAGTATTCTCTTTCACCTACCCCGTTGAACAAAGAAGTGTAAAGACTCTACAAGAAGCCATAATACAACAAAGTATAAATCTTATACAAGGAAAAGGTAAACACTATAAAGATTTAGTCCAAGAGATCCAAACCATGAAAACCTCGGAAATTATCCAGACAAAAGAAACCCAAGAAAAACTAAAAAATCTCGAGAAAAGATTTACTGAAGACATTTGTGCGCCTATCCCAAATGCATTCTGGAATAGAAAGAAACATACTGTAAAACTTCCCTACATCAAAGGATTTGATGAGAAGAATATACCAACAAAATCTCATGCTATTCAGATGAATGAAGAATTGCGTGAAGTATGCATTAAAGAAATAGGAGATCTCCAACAAAAGGGACTTATTAGAAAATCAAAGTCACCTTGGTCATGTTCAGCTTTCTATGTTATGAACGCTGCTGAATTAGAAAGAGGTGCTCCTAGACTAGTAATAAATTATAAACCACTTAACAAAGTTTTAGAATGGATTAGATACCCTATTCCAAACAAAAGAGATCTACTAAAAAGGCTCCACACCGCCAAAGTGTTTTCAAAATTTGACATGAAATCAGGATTTTGGCAAATACAAATAGACGAGGAAGATAGGTATAAAACTGGATTTAACGTTCCATTTGGTCATTACGAGTGGAATGTTATGCCCTTCGGATTAAAAAATGCACCTTCTGAATTTCAAAATATCATGAATGATATATTATCACCAATTCAATCCTTCTCTATAGTTTACATTGACGATGTTTTGATTTTCTCCAATAGTCCTAAACAACACTTTTATCATTTAGAAAAATTTTATAATTTGATAAGGCAAAATGGCTTAGTAGTATCTCTACCAAAAATGAAACTATTTCAAACAGATATTAGATTTCTGGGACATGATATAAAGGATGGAACCATCAAACCTATATCAAGAAGTTTAGAATTCACTTCAAAATTCCCAGACGAAATTAAAGATAAAAATCAGCTTCAAAGATTTTTAGGTTGTCTGAATTATGTTTCGGATTTCTTTCGAGATTTAAGAGTTCTTTGCAAACCTTTGTATCAACGGTTAAGAAAGAATCCAAAACCATGGACCGAAGAACACACTAAGATTGTCAAAGAAATAAAAAGAACAATAAAAACTCTTCCGTGTCTCGCTATTCCAAACCCTCAAGCCTCACTCATAGTTGAGACAGATGCTTCTGACACTGGTTATGGAGGAATCCTTAAACAAAAGATGCCAGATACTAGCAAGGAAGAATTAGTAAGATTCACTTCGGGAATTTGGAACAACTCACAAAGTAAATATAGTACTGTTAAAAAAGAAATTTTAGCTATTGTTCTTTGTATAAATAAATTTCAAGATGATCTATACTTAAAACAATTTTTAATAAGAACGGATTGTAAGTCCACGAAAGAAATACTAGAAAAGGATGTGAAGAATCTAGTCTCAAAACAGATATTTGCCCGATGGCAAGCTTTGTTATCTAACTTTGATTTTGAAATTCAGCATATTAAGGGATCTACTAATAACCTTCCTGACTTTCTCTCTCGTGAGTTTTTACAGGGAAAATGACAACACATCACAACTCAAAATCTACTTCAAATAGGATGACCGTGAACTATTACTCAAATTTAGACTCTCCTCCAACTATTCACCCTATTCCTAATCATCCGACGAGTTTTACCCGACCTATAGGCCCTTCTCCCATCTATATTCCCTATAAGACCCCTACAGGATACAATACAGGCCCTAGCTCGAACCCCACTCACGATAAAGCTCCAGACGCAAATCAAAGTTCTAATCAAAGTACTGATCGATATTGCATAAAAACCGGGTTACAGGAAATATTTACAATAGAACCAGATTGCATGCAAATAAAAAATAAGGTTTCCAATTTCGAGGCAATTACTTCAAAACTTTTTCCGAAAAACTACCATTTTGTTCCCGAACACCCCTTAAAGGATCGACTATATTATGAAAGGATATTAGTTGAGACAAAATCTATAGAAATTACTCATTTTTATAGCAATACAAATCCACAGATGATTACCTATTCAAAAGCTAAAATTAAAAAAATAATCAGTACAACTGAATGGAAGAAACCCTTTTATGAATCTAATAATTTTGTCGGATATGCCAAGTTACCCACGTACAATTACTACGACTACAAAAGGGCATGGTTCAATGCCTTCTGCATCCGTCCTCATACTCATTCTTG
>JAYMSY010000257.1:0-13467 GCA_036897685.1 Monsonia emarginata | reverse complement strand
CACCCAAGAAACTCCCCTAAAGAGTTGTTTTAGCGAGGCAATCAACGCACACAAGAAATGGTTGACTAAATTAACTCATAGTAATGTAGTTATATATACTCTTGTAAAAAAAAAAATCAAAATTAATAGCATGAGGTATTTTTAGTTTATCATATATCAAAGGTCCATATTAATCGTTATTAACTATTAAAATATTGAATAAATTTTTTTTTGATAAAAAATGAAGGCAATTGTATTAATAAACCAAGAGAACTTGGCAACAAATACCAAGAGAACTTGGCATAAAGTCCATAGTGAAACAAAAAGAGCAAAGAGATGCTAAGTCCATAGAGAAGACAGAAACAAGACCAAAGCAACATGAGAAGGCAAAAACAACATTTGGAAGACCATGAGACAACAGGAGCAGCTAACACTAGAAGAGGGAAGAAGCATAGTAGATGGACAGCAGCAGTCTTAAAAAAAAAGAGGTTCCAAACAGAATTGACTTGGAGGAAGCTGATGAGGTGAGGCAATCAAGAAGTCTAGCCAGATTATGACTCTGATACCCATCCACAAGATGAAAATAAAATCCCAGCAGCAAATAGAACCACCAGAAGCCAGAAACCAATAGCAAAATCTATTTAAGGCCACTAACACAACCAAGAGAGAAAAGAAGAGACCCCCACAAAAGCTTGGATAGAAACTTACCAACAGAGAGAGACCCAACAAGAAAATTATCAGCTCCAATTCCACAAATCAGACCAACTAGGACCAAGAAGGCGAGCTATTGAGTACTGAGCTCAGAGAGATATAACAGCAACAAAGAAATACCAAAAGTTTAACCAAAAAATTTCCTGCCACAAAATAATGCCAATAAGAGCTAACAACCAAACAACTAAGCAGAAGGAGAGATAGCAAGAGGTCTATTTCTGTTGTGCAAACGTTGAAAGTTGTCAATGACATCCTCCTCTGAACCTTCAGTAGTGAAACTCAACTTCTTGCATAAGTTCCATCCTCTGATTGCTTCTTGTCTAAGATTCAAACTGTCACAAGATTGGAAGAGGTTACAAGTAGTATCATTGCTAGAATTTTGCAACTGATTCCATAATTTATTTGTTGTCTTATCACCACTTCTTGCTAATCGTTTGACAATAGTCAATCTGATCTTAGGAGGAAAGACAAGTCCAGATTGTGAACCAGGAGTAGTAGCAGTTGTGGATGGCATACCATTAGCTTGATGGGAGTTTAGAGCTTCTGAGGACGTGTTAGCATAAGGATAGTTGGGTGGAGGAGATGACAGGTTAACAGGTGAGGTAGTAATAGTGGGAGTTGGGGAATTCAGACTCGACTCCTCGTTCTCATTAATAGAGTCTGGTATGTCCTCATTTTCAGTGCTGGGATCAGATCCCAATGGTGACTTTGAATTGGAATTAAGTTCCAATAGGGCTGAGCCTGGTTCAAAACTCAAGGCATTTGGAGAGGGAGTAGTTGGAGGTTCCTTACCAAGCTTGGAGCCAGATCGAGTCCTGGCTGACAAGACAGAAGTAGATTTCGAACTAGGAGTACGCAAGCTCAAGCTGTCATCATCATTAGCTATCCCATAATCTGAAGCCGCAGAATTGCAACAGAGATTTCTAGTGATAGGAACTAGCTCACAACTAATATCAGAGACGGAGACATAGAAGTGGCCAGCTCCAAATGTTAATGTCACGTTACTGTTGATACTAGAGAAATGACTAGAATGGAGAAAATAGAAAGCTTTGTCAAGAAAGTCACCTGAAAAGCTATCTTTTGGAATGTATATGACTTCCCCAAAACAACCTGCGATACTGGAGAGCGTTTCATACTTCCATATCATAGGCTGAACGCATTGAATAGCTACCGATCGATATTTTCCACCTTTGTTGCTGAAACAATCCCCTTTTGCAGATCCTGTCAAACATGAATTTTGCAGATCCTGTCACAAACAAGTGAAACAACCAATGAATTTGTGAAGTTTGTGCCACTGTATCTATAAATACTAGGTTAATGTACCTCCATTGCCTTTTTTATTTTTCTCTCTTGTGACATCAAATGTCAAATAAGCTCCAGAGAGTTATGTTACTGTCAAACATAAGACAGACAAATGATTCAAGACACAAAGTTAACAGTAATGACTTCATTTCTTCAACAACAAAAATTACAGTTAAAATGACAAAGCCTTTGCCAGAACAACATTTTGACTGATCAGGAGTGCTTTATGGTACAATGACTTCATTTTACATGAATCTATACAGCAATTTAACACAAGAACATGCCTAAGAAACACTTTTATACCACATATGTATGTGTATATATGTATATAGATGAACCATATGCCATGTATAGCTGTAACCGAACCAGAACATGAGAAAAAAGCGTAGTAGGAGGCATGAATCTCAGACTCTTCCTCTTTGCAATTTCAACTTACAATTTTGGCATCTGAAGGCCCTGCAAATGAGAACCCAGAATGGAGACGCATAACCACTTGAAGCAAACTTAACACGGTTCCTCCAAGCAGATGAATAAAGTTTCTTGTAGTTTATTTTGCTTCTTCGGTGCTAGAAGAAGGATCACAGTGCTTTCTTCTCTTCGACTCACGCTCGCCTAGCTGCAATGAGACAGATATCTCTTCATCGGAACCTTCTCTTAGTGTAGAGTGATTCTTTAATTCTGGGTATTCTTGGTGTTGTAGATGCACTCCAGCACGCCCAGACAAACTTGGTATGAACTGGTGTTCTACTTTTGGAGCTGTTTCGTTCCCATCATCTATGCGAAACTCAGCTGACTTTGATGGTTGGGTATATTCTTCCTCGCTTTCAATGGGAAGTTGCTCGAGGTCCAAACCAAGAGGTTCGGAATTTTCTTCAGTTCTATCTTTAGATGACATTCCGTCATTGGGAAATGAGTCTCCGACTGTGGAATCAACTGCAGCACCTGATGCATTTCTATGCTCCTGAAGTGCAACTATATCCAAAAAAGAAACAACACGCCAAGAATCAAATGACAAACTACAATATTGACCTTGCATGAGTCTTCCCTCTGTCTTAAAGATCACAACTATGGTAGGCTTGAATAAGAATTCACTTCTATCCAGTAATTTACTGATATATAAGTATCAATTCCATAAAAAAGTGTGGAAATGAAGGTGGGTTCATCACAGGCATATCCACAGTGCAACATAATAATATAGGATTGGTTCAGAAGTACAAACCTTGGAGGCCTTCATTGGTTGTGACTAGGTCGAGATCAAGTAGATCAAGGAGGCGGCCGAGATCAACTCCACTGGTCCAATTCACGGGGGGTTCACCAATTTTCAGTTTTAACCGACCCCTGTTAGCTGTCCCACCCCAAATGATCCCAACTGGCCGCGGCTTTTCCTCATTCTCACCCGTTAAGAGGATGAGACTTCCACTATCACCTTCAAGGTCAAATGTCTGCTGGTTCTCACCAACAACAAGAAAATCGGTAAAGAAGCTAATCCCTTTCTCATCATTGTACTCCAGGGCGTAGGCCATTATGGTCCCAGTAGTCAAACCAGAACTTCTTCCGACTTTGACCACTTGCCTTCCAATGAGACTGTTGACTGGAGACTGCAGATCTATGGTATTGACATCATCAATCTCACCCACACCTTTCACAGATGTAGTAACATTGTTGATATTGAAGTCTTCTGCAAAAGGAATGAAAGCACCATCCGCTCGCACAAATGTTTCTGCATAGCCAGATTGTAATGTGCATATATGAGGACCAGGACGCAATGAGAAACCAAAAGGTTTGAAGTTTTAAATTATCACATTGACCAAAACAGATGAATCTACTTAAACACAATAGCCATATTCGGAACACCCACACAAGCTAAAGCATTCTTCATCTAATCTAATGAACTAGTAGAGACGTAAGAAGTCAAACTATGTTTGTCTTCCCTCACCATCATCAAGCATAATGTCTCTCGTACGAGTTTCCATGGCTAGTCCATGCAGACGATCACACCTAAAACCCTGCCTTGTGAATTTAAAAGCATGCACATATTTGCAATTTTCCTAGAAAGCGCGACCAATCAACTAAGAAGCATGAAGGCTTCTCCATAGCACTGGAAAACAGAAAACCAATTTCCCTTTGATATGGCTTATTAGACCATTTTGGGTTTAAACCAAAATGTTAACAGTCAATGAACTTGAACAGATTGAGTGTCTTGACTTGATTTGAGTGTGATTCAATTTTACTCCACCACTCTTTTATTAAAATAAAATATGTGAAAGAAAATGTAGCACACTCAGACTAAACACAACCACGGACCCAAACCATGATTAACACTTAACATTATTGGAAGAACCAATAATTCACCAAAAGGTCAAGATAATTTTGAAATAAAATACCTGGGTTTGTTCCCGCAAATATTCCATACCAAAGGTTATCTGTGATAAATGAAGTTGCCCTTTCCACAGCACCGAGGTACACCCCAGGTCCAAGGCTGGGTGGTAAAGGATGGAACATTTTCTGGTTGGGGTACTCCAAATCAACTGCCACATGCCGATTTGTGAGGAAACCAACCTGTTGATTTCCTGTTCGGCTTTTTACTATAGCACCTAAGGTTCCATATGTTTCTTGACTTGCAACCTACAAATGAATTCAATCAGGAAATTTCAAGCAAATATGAACACACATGTCAGTTTGAATACAAGCAGATCCTACGTGTGAATTGGGATCTAAGGCACATATGAGGGCAAAGAATAAAAACGATTGGTAAACGGAACACGACACACGACAAAATGTTCATAATAGTGTACATAAAACAATACCTAGCAACAAGTCTTAAAAGAAAAGGTTCAAAAAGGTATGTGAAGTCCTTGAAACAAGTCTCTTCTGCATTTAAAAATGATCTTAATTTGTTCATACTTCACAGCATTAATAGAAATAATGCCTAACAATGAGAAGCTTGGCATGGTTGAAAAGTAAAGTAATAGAATATAGAACCGATGCAGCTTGACATGATTATTATACTCTTGGAGGATAATTTAACTACAATGAATATGAAATATCAAGTTTTCTACCATCTTCATCACCATTCCATTACTCCACGCCTCTAAGAAACAAGAAAATTATACTAGACAATTAAACCACTTCTCATATTCAAGCAAGGGATGCTTCTAAATCCCTCACAGCAGGAGTTGGCCTAACTTAATGGTCTAAGTTATGGATATCAAACTGCAAGGGGTTTAGAAGAGAGAGAATGTTGGGATTTCATAACAGAATGTTTGGTTTGTGTATTTTGTTGTTTCATACGAGATTATTGCTCCAGATGACAATGGAAAACACGAATAGTTGGTTGTCACTTTTCTCATGAGAGTATAACATGCATATGCTGCCATTCTACCAACAACTAATGGAAATTAAACAGGGGAGCTTCTGGGCAGAATGTGGAAGTACATGGATAGATTTTGTGCAGTTGGAAATCCATATGCTTACATAACTTTTAGACCACCTAATATGCTTATTGCTTTATCAATTCATTAAAGCCATAGTATTAACTGACTAGCTGAAATACATTAAATAATGCAATCCAAACTTCTCAAGTGTTTTCCAATCCCCTAATATCTTTGAACAAAACGGTTTCGACATAAGATGTATCTTGATGAGAAATAACCATCTACAATCCTATAAAAAAATGAATATGCAATTGATTGCTTTTATGATTTCATGACTATCAATGTGATGTGTGTTTCAACTCCTCATGTATTTGATGGCATAAAAGTGACTCCAAGCAATTTAAGTTGCTGCTGCTGGTTTCAAACAGGATTTTATGTTATACTGGGCCACATTATTATTGATTTTACACGATACTCTCTTCATGTCAAGAATTCTCCTCTTTAAACCGGAAATATTAGTAATTACATTTGACCAATATTTGTTCTGAACATTCTACTTCCGAACACAAAAACCAGTAATATCAAGGTTTAATTAAACTCTTTCAACTTCATGCTCCTCCAGAAACTTCTGCCTCACCAAATTCATAATGGAACTCTTTGTTTTCAACTATCACCTAACAGAAATTTTGCATATATTAGATGCCTCAAATTGGGACCAATAAGATATGCGATCTGCAAGATATGATATATAGCGAGCTATTGTATGAATTACTATTTACTAGGAACAAAACGTATGAGTAGTGCTTACATTAAATTGTATGATCCTTGACAGTTTACTTCTTTAGTTTTGTCACATGGAAAAGCACTGGATTCCATTTTTTAAGAATTGATTCTTCTTGGAACCAAGACTATTTCATGCATGGTTCACAATTCGAAGACATCACCTCCTCTCAGAAGCAAGTAAATAAAACAGCTTGCATCCAGAAGTCTAGCATTAACTAACCCGACCTTTACCCAACTTATTATTTACTTGCATGGAACACACACAAGATGTGATATTTATATGCAAACTGGTTCTTTCCTTTATAACTTAACAAGCAAATGAAATACCTGGGAGCCAGAACCAATGAACGGATCGCTTCCCCTTAATCCATCTACGAGCTCTGTATAAAACTGTTCCGTAGGAGTTGCTGCAGGTGCACCATAATACGAGAACTCTAAAACATCCACATCACACCATACACCACCTGGCCCCTGGGCCACGTATTGAAGAAGTATTTCAGCATTCAAGACACAACATTAGCTCAGCCGTAAGCAATTCAAGCAAAGATATTCCAAAGATTTCAGCATACAAGTTCTCAATAGATATCTCAAAAAGTTTACAAAATGTTAGCATGCGAGTTAGAATCAAATTCATCTCTAATAATTAACCACCCAAACAATGTTCACATTGAATTCAAATACTATAAAACCAGCCAAAAATGTACACAATGATGCACCCAAAGCAATGTAAAACCAAAAGTAAATCCAGAAGCATGGAATATCCACCTCAAGCGCAGCAGGTAGGCACTGTAGGTGGTTAAGACATTGCCTATGCACTTTTCGGGCCACAAAAACAAGAATAGCAGGTATATTTGTCAAAACCCCCCGTCGAATCCGAAATCCTATTGCAGTGCCAAGGCTAAACCAACGCAAAATTTTGCTATGGAATGCTCTAATGGTCATCAGCTCGAGCAAAGTAGTAGCCTGCTGTCCCGTTGGCAACTGCCCAAGAGTTTCAGGCAGCACCCCCTTCTGAAGGTTCCCAAAATAGTTTGCCCTATCTTCTGCCGCATCAATCAATCGGCTTGAAGTAGGCCACGAGAAGTAGGCTGCACTGCCCTCAGAGTGCTGACCTGCTGATGGATAAGGTTGAAGTGGTGATGGACTTGGTGAAGGATGACTAGCATGATAATAGTAGTTTCCTTCAATATCTAGAGCCAACCCTTCTTGTTGTGTTGACCTTTGGGAATGAATTTTTAAATCCAACCTCGTCCTGTCCATTTTTCAGCCCTCCTACACGGTATTATTCAACCCCTCATAAATTTCCAGAAGAGAGATAAAGGTAGACATCCAAACATAAATCATAATCTCAATCCTACAATTAGAATAACATTTCCTGATTGAACTATTATTATTGTCTTGAGCATCTGAAATCATTAAGCATGAAAGCAAAGTAAGTAAAACCCCTCAATGATACTTAAGAACACTACACAAACAGCATTCTTCAATACGCTAAAAATGGAGAACTTGTAACCTTCCCGACAGATGAAGGAAGAAAACTAACAAACAGGATAAACATGGAATAGGGCAAGCATACCCAAATTTCTGTATCATCTTCAGATAGAAAGACAAAGGAGTACAGTGGAATTGAAGATTGAATAAGCAGCTACAAAAACAGAAGGAGAAAACACATTGCTACAGTTCCCATTTCTCACTTTCCTAAACAAAGTTCTCAGATAATATGTTGAAGCACAGCTAGCAAAGATGAGAACCATGACAGACACTGCAGGGAACGGAAGAGAGAGAACATAATACCATGAAACCAAGGCAACCCAGTTCGTATAGAAGATCAAAACACGACAAAAAGGCCAAATTAAGCTAATTGATAGTTCAAACACCAAGCAAACAGCCCAATACAGCAAATGAAACGGGCAACAGAAAACAGAACGACACAGTAGATAGTCAGCAAAACCCAGCTACAATATGTTATGAAAATGGGATTTTGAAAGCATATTGAAACTGAACTCACAGATGGGCAATGATGGAGCTGTAATGGAGAAACCAGAAGAAGAGAACCTCTTGAAGGTTCTCAATCCTCATACCCTAGTGCCCATATTACCCCAATGACCAACAATCAGATCAATTGGTACCAAGCAATCTATTGTTAATAGAGTAAAAAATTTTCAGAAACTGCCACACTTGACTATGAGACTTGAGAGTTTTATATGTGCCAAGGATAGTGAGGGAAAGCTATATTTAGAAAGAAAGAGCCTTGAAGCTGAAGGAGGAAGAGGGTGAAGAAGTGGAGGTAGAGAGAGAAAACATCAAATATCTGGCATTTCCTATATTCTTCTTTTTTTAAGAGCTAGGATTCTATTGTTAAAATGTTATCAATTTATTTTCTCTTCTTTTTTACTAAAAGGTGTTTTCTTTTTTTTTTTTTTTGTTGCAAATCTTCTCCTATAATGTAACATGCACCTTCCCTCTAACTTGAGAGCTTTTCTCTCTTCTTTGAAGAGCCTCTGACTTCTATCACTTTATCGCCTCTTCGTTACTCTCTCTAAACTCTTCAACTTCAAGCTCATATGCAAACTCAAATTACTTTGAGCTCATCAATTTCTATTACCCAACCACCACGTCTGCATTTCAATTATTACAAAACCAAATCTACACAAAATCTTCTCTCATCAAAGCTATCATAACTCTATCTATATGTTCCCTTTCTCAGCTCAATCTCTATTGTTTTCACTCCCATCATGGACGATTCTAGATATCCAAGCATGTTCTTAGAAAGACACAATGTCATTGCTAGTCCTATGGATGTTAGAAACATGATCGGTGGAAAAATTTTCTCTCATGCTCTCTTTGGTTTTCTGGTAGATGACAGAGATTTCTCAAGCAGATTTATTGAAGCAAAGCTTGTCAGTCTGTGGGGTTTTACTCGAGACTTTTCTGTGCTTCCAATCTCTCCAAGAAAATATTTGCTCAACTTTGCAGATCCAGATCACTTGGAATTAGCGCTTAAAGGACGACCATGGAGTATAGATGGAGGCCTCTTAGTTCTTTCTCCGGTTGATGAAAATCTAAATCTTGCAAAGATGTATGTCTAGTCTGCATGTGTGTGGATTCAAATCCATGATGTACCTCTTCACCTTACAGCTGAAATCTCGGCTCACCAAATTGCTTCCGTAGCAGGAGAGGTATGTGGACTAGATTTTAACCCTATCCGATCTTTTGCTCTATCTTCTATCCGAGCAAAAGTTCTCATCAATCTGGAAGAACCTTTACTGCCTAGTTGTTATGTCAAATGTTCCAACAACGAGGTTCTCTGGATGCATTTCCAATACGAGGGGGTCATAAGATTTTGTTACAAGTGTGGTAAGATAGGCCATACGTGTAAATGCTGTGAAAAGACCAGCTCACAGATCAAAGCAGATATAGGCAAGAAGCTTTCACAAGCAGAAGAGGCCTGCAGATCTTTTGGAGGCTTCCTTGGTTTCGGATCTGATTTTGCTGAAAGGTTATTTGCAAGGCACATAAAATATGCAGGTTCAACTTCAGGGGGTCTCTTATTTCTAATACTATACACAAATCTCAGGGGCCATCTACTTCAGCTTCTCGCTTTCTTGGGACCAGTTCTCTTTCTGGAGGTCATTTGGATAATTTCCCTCCGGCTCAAGGGTCTCCTCTCTCTCCTCAGTCTGATTTGGAACCTAATGACTCCTCTTTGATGTGGCCCGTTGGTTCTTTTTACATGGCTCAACAAGACTTTTCAAACTCTGCTGTTATGGATTTCTCTATAGGAGGCAATCAAGTTGTTTTTTTCTCAAGGCTTTACAGATCTGGAAATTGACTTTGGAGGTACTTTCCAAAATGAGCAAAACCAAAATCAGCCACTTTTGGCGCTAGATGAGGGAGAAGATCAGTCAGGTATTCGATCCTTGCTCCAAGATTTGGTGAATCAAAATCAGCCTCAGATTTCCTACCAAGGAGTAAATGCACAGTGGACAAATTCGATACTTTTTAATAATCAAATAGATACAAGTACAAGCCTAAATATTCTCAATCAGACAACTCTTTGTCTGCCCTCGATCCCTACAATAGAGGCCCCATTCCCACAGCCTTATTTCCCTCAAAACCTTACCTACTCAGATCTTCAACCAGAGCCACAAATCTAATACCAACCCCAGCCAGATAACCTTACCAACACAGAACCAAATATAAACCCACAATCATCACAGGAAACAACCTTTCTTCATCCCATCTCAACTCCACAACAACCACGTCAACCTACTCCTACTGATCCCTCTAATCCGGAAACTTAAAACCTTCCAGATTCAATCCCAAATACCATTCTTGCTCAGTCTCACCCTCAACAAACAGCTCCACAAAGTTTAGCCGAAGAAGGTTATGCAATTCTCCGTCCTGATTTTAGGACATCTTCTCAACCAATTGGCACGGATAGTCAAAGCCATGGTTTCCTAGAAGAAGCACATCAATCACTTCTCAATCTGCGGATCCAACAAGCTCAATTTACTCGGACTCTTCATGATTCTACTCTAAAACGGAAGCCAGCTCATCGAAGAAGTCTCTCGCAAACTTGTGATGGTATATCAAATAGAGATGTTTCAAGGGGTGCGATCAGATCTTTGGAAGAAGATTCTAGCAGCCGCAGATCTACAGGGAAGGGATAGAGAAAAGGCAAATCGGAGGAAGCCAAGATGAGTTTGGCATGAGATTTTATCCTCAATGCCAAAGGTTCTAAATCCACTATGACAAAGTTAAAGAAAACAGTTGCAAAGATTCTGGAAGTGCAAAACAACAACAAGAAGGTCAAAACTATTCTTCAAGAAGCATGCAAAATTGACAAGTCTTCTACTTCTGAATCATCTGGCTTAGACACAGGCCATTCAGCAGGATCTAAAAGGAAATTTGAAGGAACTAGTTCGAATTTGAGCAACAAGAAGAAGAACGAGGAATCAACTGATACTAAGAACAAGGTACATCACAAAACATACAACCTTGATAATATATTGGATTCATCTGCTCCTAGTTCTTCTCGTCATCCTAATTTATGTACTCCTAGTTGGGTTTTTCGTTTTGATGATGTTCTGGGGTTTTTTTTTACTCGGATTCATCCTCTGGGTCAAACTCTTTTCATAACTTATCTGAGGGTTCTCAGGAGACTGTCCCACAACAATCTCCTAGGTTTTCATGATTATCCTCAACTGGAACTGTAGAGATCTGGGTCTACCTCTACACGTTCAACATATCAAAGACTTGTTTAAGACCCACAAACCAGACATCTTCATAGTTTTGGAAACTAAATGTTCCAAATCTGATGCTGATTAGAAACTAGCTGGTTTAAAATGTGGGTCCTCTTGGGGGGTAGATGCAATAGGTCAATCAGGAGGCATCTGGGTAGGTAGCAACATCAATTTCAATTTTTGTCTCAAAAAACACACAATTTTTTCTGTGGTTTTCATTTTTAGAAAGTAATAACTTGCGATGGAACCCCCTAGCAATCTATAGAGCTCCATGAGTTCAAAATAGAAAGGCTGTTTGTAATGATATCTTAAATATCCCAAACAACAAATGTAAATGTCTAGTTATAGGAGATTTCAATCAGGTTTATAAGCCGGGAGACAAATGGGGACAACGATCGCACACCATAGTGGGTGCAGAAACATTTTCTCAATTCATCCGTCAGAAACAATGAGAGGAACTGCACTCCAAAGGATCTTTCTATACATGGTCAAACAAAAGGAAAGACAATGACTTAGTTTTTGAAAGAATTGACCGAGCTTTCGCTTCCCTGGATTGGCTCAATTCTTTCCAAAACTATAGTCTCTCAACCACTCCAATCCAAGTGGGTGACCATGCAGCTCTAATACTTAAGACAGGAGATCAATGGAGACGACGATCACGATCCTCGTTCGAGGCGATGTGGACAAGATCAGAAGAATGTAAACAAATCATTCAACAAGTATGGGGCTTGAATTCTACAGGTTTTTCCTTGGAAGCTTGGAATTGGAAAAACAAATTTGTGATGGATAAACTCTCAGCATGGAAAAGAACAGAAGTTTGGAAACCTATCAACTCAAAAAAGTCCATTACTGCTAAACTGGAATCTATGGAGAAGAAGATCACTCAAATTCCTTTTCTTAACTCTGTGAGCCACTCAAAGATTATGGATGAATTTTTGGCAACACAATCTATTCTGGAGGAAGTTCAACAAAGAGAGGCTCTCACGTGGAAGCAAAGGACTAAAGTCATCTGGCTCAACAATGGAGACAAGAATACCAAGTTTTTCCACGTAGTAGATGAGATCAACAAATCTAGGAATAAAGTAATTGCCATTAAAGATATAGATAGGCGCTGGAGGAATTCTCAAAAAGATATTATGAAATCTTTCACTCGTCATTGCAAAGAAGTCTACTATACAAATCAACCAGATGAGGGAAATAGACAGGCGGCGTTCCACTTTTTCACTTCAATCATCTCTAAGAAACTTTCACCAGCACAGCAAGAATTTTTAGATGCAGAGTTCACAAGCCAAGAAGTTAAAGAAGCAGTTTTCTCCATGAACAGATTAAAAGCTCCAGGGCCGATGATATTCCAGCTTTGTTCTACCAAAAGTATTGGGACATAGTAGGGGAACATCTTTGCAAAGCGGCCTTGTCATTCTTCACATACTCGTCTATGCCTCCAGATCTTAATCGGACAAATTTGGTGTTCATTACAAAACATAATGAAGCACAGAGACCCTCAGATTTCAGGCCTATCAGTTTATGCAATGTCTCGTACAAAATCATTTCCAAGTTGCTGACGAATAGGGTCAAGAAGGTAATTGGATCACTAATTTCACCTTTTCAAAATGGATTTGTTCCAGGACGGAGAATACAAGACAACATCATACTGGCAAATGAACTCACTCATGTCATCCAAGGAACCAAAACAGGAAAAAGTACAAAAGCAACTCTCAAACTTGATGACAGTAAAGCATACGATAGAATTCAATGAGATTTCCTCCTCAAAATCATGGAAACACAAGGTTTCTCCTTCAAATGGAGAAGATGGATCTACAAGATGTTATCAACGGTATCTTATTCATGTGTTATTAATAGCTGCAATGGCCCCTGTTTCTCACCAGACAGAGGACTTCGACAAGGAGATCCCCTATCTCGCTTCTTGTTCCTTCTTTGTGCGGAAGCCTTCTCTAGGAGCCTCGAAGAAGGAGAAAAGCTGAAGCATATTCAAGGTCTTAAATTTGGGAGAAGAGGCCCAACTATCAACCACCTTCTTTTCGCAGATGACTCATTCATTTTCTTCAAGCCTT
>JAYMSY010000256.1:0-13480 GCA_036897685.1 Monsonia emarginata | reverse complement strand
GAATACCTTTATTTATTTTGAATTGAAAAATCATTATATAGAAATACCCGGGCAACGCCGGGTTCAAAAACTAGTTATTATAAATTTGAATAAGAACAAGTAAATTTCGAGCATCGAAGGTAGATATTGATTTGAATATTTTATTTTGTGTTTAAGTGGAACAATTAAAGGATTTATTTGTGATTTAAAACTTTGTTCAAGTGAACTTTGAACCATCGAAAGATTAACTTTGTGCTCAAAACTTATTTTTATTGAAAATTTATAAATGTGTATAAGTTGATTGTGTTGTAAGCGCGACGTACGTGTTAAACAAGTTATATTCATGTCGTGCTAACCCGATTAATTTAAAAATTAAACGGGTCATGTCGGATTGATCCATTTATAAATAATTCATTTCTAGTTCTCATTTTTCAACACGATTACGGAACGAGATGAGTTTAAGTTGGTCTAACTTTGACATGACACGACCTCGACGTGGCAAACACGAATTGTCAACCCAACTTTGACCCATTGAACCCAATTTGTGAAAAAAATCATGTGGCAAAATTGAAATGGATTAAGTAGACTAATGACAAGTTGATTGTTAATTAGAGAGTTGTTTAATTGGATTATGAAGGTGAGAAGCGAGAAACAAAAAGAAGTTGAATCCACGTAATGAGTCGCAGGAACCAAAAAATCCTGTGATTATGTTATGTTAGATTTGCAGCTTCCAAATCATGAGGTCGGAGTAAACAAGTACAACACATTGGATGCCCCAACTAGGTTGACTGACTGTTATGTTTCCTGGTCAAACCAGCCTCCATTTTCTCTCTTCTTTTTTTGTTTATATATTTTAAAATAGAGCATCTAGAAACCATATATAGAATCTAGTATTATTACTTAATTAAGAGCCACTAGTTAATCAAATACTATATTACTAGTAGTTTTTTTTAATTTACATGACTATTGACAACCAATAAAACCTTCAATTCACATGGTATTTCTCAGTAAACGTGCCTTAATGTTTTGTAATCACGTATTAATTTAAACTAATTACTCACACAAAACATCCGTCTCCTTTGGATTGGTTATGTGGGTCGGTGTTAGTGCCCAATTAAATATTGCTTATTATTATATTATAATTTAGTTCTCTTAATCCTTGATTTTCGAGTCTTCCATTCAGTGGAGAATCCACGTACTGCCCATGCATTTCATTTTCACCAACTTCAAATTTTCTTTTCTGCCATTAAAAGTATAATTGAAGGGAAAAAAAAAAGTTCAATGTCCCATGTGTCTTCAAATGCTTGTCTTTTCTCTTGAAAACATAAGAGTATGTTTAGTTGTACAAAAATATTTTTTTTCTGTTTTTTTTTCATATTTTTCTTTTTTATGGTAAAGAAGAGAAAAATATGTTCACTTGTTCATTTTTTTTGTTTTTCTACTTTCATTTTTTTTCTGTTTTTGTTCACTAACTAATTAATCAAGAATAAAGAAAAATATAGAATTCTTATTAAATCAATTCATAAAAGATTAAATTTGAAGATAATCAAATAGAATATTCAATTTTAATTAATGCGTATATACATATGTTGAAGGAAATTAGTATATTTAGTTAAAATCAATATATTTTGTTATTTTAAAGGTGCACGTGTAGTGTACAAAAAATTCCATAGTAAGATGTATTGGAAAACAAAAAAGAATGAGTGAAAATGAAAAGTTTTCTTTTGGAAAACATCAAAATCAAAATATTGTTTTCCATTTCTAGTGAAAATTTGGAAAAATGAAAAACAAGTTTTTCCAAATAAAAAAATATGCAACTAAACACATTTTTCATTTTCACTTTTCTTTGAAATTTTTTCCTAGAGAAATGTAAAATTTTCCACAACTAATTAAACGCATGTTTATGTGTTATTTTCATGTTTATGCTTATGTGCTATTGTGTTACGTGACTGAAGTTTTCTTTTTCAAGCAACATGTCTCAATTCTAACAAACTAATATAAAATATAATTGTTAATACATGACTAATTTAATGACGAGCTCTTTATATTTGTAGTGTGTACTACACTGTACAAGACTATGCACTGTCAATTATTGTGCGTCAAATATTGAAAAAATGTTTATGTCACTGTTTTGAAAATTTTGGGAAGAGTCGTTGTCATTTTAGCATTGCCAGTGTTTCAAGTCTAAATTATTAATTCTGAAATGGGTGCATCTTAGCTGCTTTAAGTCCCGAGAGAGAGAGAAAATTAAATTGCCTATTTTCATATCTTTGGAAATGCAGTACAAAAGAGTTGCCAATATTATCATTCTAATGTGAAATTGGTCTTTATCAGGAAAAGTCTTAATTCCACGTAATCAATTTATGGCTATAAAATCAGCACAAGGTACACCTCTTGCTTCATCATCTCAAAAAGTAAAACATCTTTAATTTCTTTATTGCTACAAGTAGAATACCTGCTATGGGGATGGGCTCTTCTCTGTGTCTTTTCTTAATGCTCCTCTTAGCTCCATTATCATTACTGCTCTCTCTTAATACACTTGCTTACTCTTTTTCTCCTCCTCTGCAGCCCATCTCATGTCATGCCCACGACACCTCTGCTTTGCTTCAATTCAAGGAGAGTTTTGTCATTGACAAGCTTGCCTCCTCCGATCCTCTTGCTCATCCTAAGCTCCGCTCATGGTCTCTCCATGCCCATGCTGATTGTTGCTCGTGGGATGGTGTCCATTGTGACGAATTTGGTCGCGTGATTCGCCTTGACCTCACCAGCAGTTGTCTCTTTGGTTCTATAAACTCCAACAGTAGCCTCTTTAGGCTCAACCACCTTCAGTGGCTCAGCTTAGCTGACAACAATTTCAACTTCTCTCCCATCCCTCCTCAACTTGCTCTTTTCTCTAATACTCTTACCCATCTTAACCTTTCCGTCTCCAACTTTGCTGGCCAAGTTCCATCCCAAATTTCAAGTCTTTCGAAACTCACAGTCCTTGACTTGCATCCGAATGTGTACTCGGATTCAGACAGTTTGTTGCATCTGAAAAATACCACCTTTGGAGACTTGGTTCAAAACATGAGCAGCCTCCAAGTTCTCATCCTCAGCGGGGTTAACATTTCATCCTCGGTACCTAAAGCCATCTCCAACTTATCTTCATTGTCAAGGCTGTATTTGAGGGGTTGCAATCTGGTTGGTGAGTTTCCATCCGATGTCTTCTTGTTGCCTAATCTTGAGTATCTTACCATCCGATTCAATCAACAGTTGACCGGCCATTTGCCTCCATTAAAACGGAGCCCTCTCAAGTTGATATATCTTAAGAGCACAAGTTTCTACGGCGCGCTACCCGAATCAATCCAAAACCTTCATTCCCTGACATCATTTGACATCACAAACTGCAATTTCTCAGGGCCTATTCCATCTTCTTTCGGAAACCTCCCCCAACTCACCAATCTAGACTTCACATATAATCCTTACTTGATTGTGGGAGACCTCACTTGGCTTGCTCGCCTAACCAACCTTCAGTTTCTCTCTTTTAAAGGCATCAATATCATGACAGAGATTCCTGATTCCCTTGCAACCCTAACCAATCTTAACTACTTAGATTTGTCCAAATGTCAACTCGTTGGTCACATCCCATTTTGGCTTCAGAACCTAACCCAATTGAGAGTCTTAAGTCTCAACTATAACTCTCTTCAAGGCCCTTTCCCAAAATCCATTTTCTCCAAACTTGTGAATTTAGAGGAGCTTGAGCTTAATTCAAATAACTTGAGTGGGAGTTTGGGCATGGACGTGTTTAGTGACATGAGAAATCTCACAGTCCTAGATTTGGGGTTGAACCAGTTGACAGTTGCCGATTATAATGGCTCACTTCCAAATTTCAATGAATTAATCTTAGATTCGTGCAATATAAACAAGTTCCCAAATTTCTTGAAGAATCAGCAACAATTAGGATGGTTGTCCCTTGGAAGCAACAACATACATGGTGAGGTGCCCAATTGGTTTTGCAACGTGAGTAAACCAACACTCTATGTTTTGAATCTTCGCCTCAACTTTTTGACGGGTTTTGACGCCCAGTGCAATGCTGCTCTTCCATGGGTTAATCTTGATTGGTTGGATCTTTCCGTTAATATGATGAGAGGACCTCTTCCTATTCCTCCACCATCCATCAACTACTATGCTGTCGAATTCAACATGTTGTCTGGAGATATACCATCAGTGTTCTGCAAAACGGAACTACTCACTCTCCTCTTGTCCTACAATAACTTAAGTGGAGAGGTTCCTCGTTGCCTTGGAAACATGCCTTCTTTGCATGCACTTAGTCTGAAGAACAACAGCTTCTCTGGTACCATCCCTGAGATGTGCACAAATGGCACTGCCATGTTGTTCATGATTGACTTGAGTGCAAATCAGTTTCACGGGGAGATGCCAAGATCCTTAGCCAATTGCACAATGCTAACGCAACTTAATCTCGGAGAGAATCAAATCCATGATACCTTCCCATTTTGGTTGGGCCGACTCCAAGCCTTACAAATCCTCACTCTTCCTTCAAACAGGTTTTATGGTCCAATACAGAATTTGGATAATACTGAGTTTCCAAGTCTGAGAATCATTGACCTCTCGAGCAACGCATTTTCTGGTTCTTTGCCATCTGCATACTTTGATAGCTCGAAAGCCATGGAGAAAAGCAATCCAATCCACTGGACCTACTTGCAATCAAATAAGACCATATATGGCCATATTGATCAGCATTTCACTTTCACGACGAGTTTGACCAACAAGGGCATTGAAATGAGTTACAGGAAGATACCAAATGTATTTGCAGTAATTGATCTCTCATGCAACAATTTCAGTGGAGAGATTCCAAGATCCATCGGCAATTTGGACGGTCTGAATGTGCTCAATCTCTCCAACAACTGTCTTACCGGTCACATCCCGTCTTCTCTAGGAAACCTCACCTTGCTTGAATCCTTGGATCTTTCTCGCAACAAGCTGTCGGGACAGATTCCTCAACAATTGGCAGAGATCAATTCTCTTGAAGTCTTGAATGTCTCAAACAACAATCTTACAGGGCGCGTACCGCGTGGGGGGCAGTTTGATACATTTAAGGATAGCTCATTTGATGGGAATTCGGGACTATGCGGAGAGCTTTTGATCACCAACAAATGCGGAGGTTCTGCAGCACAATCCCAAGCAAACATTTGTTGTGAGAATGCGGAGATGTCAATGTCATTCCTTGAAATATCAGATTGGATAGTGATGGCGGTGGGGTATGCGGGTGGATTGGCAGTTGGCTTTGTTATTGGAAACGAACTCATGGAAAGAAAACCCCAATGGTTTGTCAAAGTGCTGGGGATGAGGATGCAAACACGGAGAAGGAGACGCAGACTCAGAGGTTGATCATATCACCACCCAAAGTGTTGCTTCTTGGAAAGGTATTGTATACTTGTATTAATTATATGAATGTGTATTGTTGTTATGGTTTTGATTGAGTACAAAAGTATTGATGTTGTTCAGTTTTGGTAGCTGTGGAGAGCACTTTTGCTTGAGGTTATGGGTTTTGCTGTTAATGGAAACAAGAAGTCAAGAAGGGAAGGTGTTGGATTATAAAAGGTTGTGAAGGAGTTGGTCTTGTAGAAAGAAGCAGCAAAAGTTGAGGAATATAATGGTTCCTTATGGTAACTAAGATTAGCGTTGAAATAAGCAATAATGTTATTATATGTACTACTCATACTTCATTCTTAAGGTTTCTTGTATCATCCTCTTTCTTACCGCTCCGTTGAAGTGTAATATAATATGTGATACCTTAATACACAACTGGGTGAGCCTTGATCTAGTCTTCATGCCATCTTCAAAATTTTCAAATCCTAGATAAAATCTATATAGTTTTGTACAGCTGTCCACCCAAAAAAAAGCCAAACTTGAAGTATTAGCAATTAGCAAATGATGATGAATGACACTGTTTTGGTAGGACATTTATAATTTAATACATTTCAATATGCATTTGGTGAATGTCCATTCACACAAACCCCTCTCTCTCTCTCTCTATCTCTATCTCTTTCTCTCTCTACAAGTAGTGATTGATTGCTGGAAAAAATGAAAATGAAGTTACTTTTGCTCCTATCCACTTTGTTACTTGCAGGATCAGTAGCAACAACATCTATTGCTCTTCACTCACAGACACAAAAGCCCCATGTTCTTCAATCCTTCAACCTCAAAACCAACCAGGTACTATGTTTTTTTCCAAGAAACAATCTTCAGATTCACAAACCAAAACATAGAGACTCGTCAATTTATCATCTTTATATGACCAACAGATTGCTAGCAACTACTGTCCGTACAAGGTGACCATCAAGACCAGCTGCTCTTCACCTTCTTACACAAGAGACAGAATCAGCCTAGCCTTCGGAGACTCCCACGGCAACGAGGTTAAATCAAAAATCAAATCTTTTTCCCCTCAATTCCGATCAAAATCAGATTCTGAACCCGACCCATTTCAGTAAATCGAATTCTGATTCATGGGTGTTTCGTGATTTCCGGATTCATGTACAGGTTTATGTGGAGAGACTTGACGATCCGAGATCGGGAACGTTCGAGAGGTGCTCCGGCGACGCGTTCGAGATAAATGGGCCGTGCACGGCGGAGATCTGCTACCTGTATCTGCTGCGGAGGGGATCGGATGGTTGGGTGCCGGAGAGCGTGAAGATCGCCGGGAATAAGTATACGAGAGGAGCTACTTTTTACTTCAAGGAAATGCTTCCAAATGGGGTTTGGTTTGGGTTCAATGGGTGTGGTCGTCGCCGGAGTCGCGGGCCTTATGATGGGGATGCTTGAGTTGTTATTTATTATTATGTAGGTGCCGACAAGATAATAAATATTAGAGTACCTGTATTATTGGTATTATTATATTATTATGGGTTTAAGATACATACTTATACTATAAAGATGTATTGGATTGTAATTTAGTGATTAAGAAAATAAAAAAAAACAACGTAAACAATTTGAATTATTCAGATTAATAATATATATTAAGCATAAACAAACAGAATTTCAATACAACAAATAGTGTATTCCAATTTTTGTATACAGCGGGCTCTGCATATTAAGGTGTTCTTTGTGTGTGTTTTTATAGAAGAAAGATTTATCTAAGAAACACTAAGTCTTGGCCAAATCAATGTTAGCCAAGACTAAAACAAGATTGGGAACTTCATCCTCGAGCCAACTTTGCTCACTACGATGTTCCTTCTCTAAGCTTGCCACGTGACCGGCTACGTAACACTACTTGATTCACGACCAACAAAAGAAATATCAAGAGTAATGAAAGATATTGCCTATCAACTTTATTTCTTCCACAAGCGAGCCAAAATAACTGTAACTAGAATTGCAGTTGCCAAACTCGTGGACAATAGCTCGATCTTAATATGGGTAAACCAGTCATATTTTTCCCATATTAGACCCCCCGCCACCTTAGTTCCCTTCACTTCCCTTGGGTCCATAACCCTGAGTTTTCTAGGAGAAAACTGTTTGACTACAGTTGTAGGCTTTATAACACTACACGATTGACACCTTTAAGTCGTTTAATCATACTTAGACTAATTTTTGCTCACACGTATTCTCCTGCTAAATAAATTGATCCCCACAAAAAATTTTACATCACCGAGCCAACCTTATTAGTCAGTCGATTTGTTCTATTTTCCATTGAGAAGATTGGTAAAAAAGTAAGGAAAAGGTGAGTAAAAAGTCAAAATGGGAAGGGAGAGATTTATAAGCAAGGAGCGCCTGTCAGTGGATAGAGCGTATGCTTCCTAAGCAGAAATTTAGTTTCCATACTATGTCAAATTGACTAATTTAGTCCTCATACTATGTTAAATTGACCAATTTAGTCTAACATTAGAGACTAAATTGGTCAATTTGGCATAGTGTGAGGACTAAATTGGCTCAAAATACGTTTCAGTGACTAAATTGGTCAATTTTACGTAGTGTTGAGATCAAATTGGCACAAAATATGTTTCAGGGGCTAAATTAGACCAAAATTCATACTTCAGTGACTATTTTGGACCTTATCCCGTTGAGAAACAATTGAAACTTCAGTGAACCCATATATTAAGAAGTTGTATTGTAAGTTGTGACTAATACATTATATTACTAAAATACACAATGAAGAATCCAAATCCACAGAATTCAATTCTCATCTTTCTGGAAACTTCTATTCATCATTAGTGCTCATAAATCCACCAACAAACCCAGCTCCATTGCAATTCCCACACAAAATGTCCCTCTTTCCTCTGCAAGGAAACATCAATTTTAGTGAAGAAACCAGACAATGAATGCAATAACAACATTTGAAACTGTCTGTGAATGTCTTATATATCAGTTTGTTTGATTTATCAAAGTCAACTCTCACTGATGCAATCAGAGCAAGAACAACATTTGACCCGTGTTTTGTGTCTATCAAGTGATAATCATCATCAATAAGTTGGAAGTCGAGCACATTCATGTTTCGTTTAGTCGCGTATGGTATTCGCGTGATTCAGATCTTACGTTTCAGAGATCAAAGAATCATAAGTGTTTACAACGGGATCAACTAAGAGTGTCTACAATGGGGTAGCCAAAATTGTGGCTATCTCATGCAAAAAATGGGTTGAAATGGGAAACAAAGTGGGAGTCTGCCATTTTTTTTGCCGCCATCACATTGCAACTCGAGGAACTGCAATTTTTCTTCAACAGTTGACTGGTTTTGACCAAAAATGATCTTTCGAGAGGGTTGCAGCTCGCCGAATTGCATGGCAGCAGGCGCCAAAATGGTCTACCCAAATGGGGGCACGACAGCCCCACAATGATGGCATTTGGGAATGACAGCTTGTTTTGGCAGGCCATAGTGGGCATTCTAGTTTTATTCTATAACACACCCCCTCAGGTGCAAGGACGTTACCCTCTTGCACGTGGATCCATGCACAAGCTCACTTTTATCTCTATGCTGGTAAACTAATATAATTAGAGTGGCGGCAGGATTCGAACCCAAAACCACTTGGTCCGCAGGCTCTAATATCATGTCAGAATACCAACTGAACTAAACTCAAGCTGATAGTTGAAGACTCCTTAATAGTTTTATTCTCTAACAAAAATGTGATGCTGAAACGATAATTAACAACTTTCATAGAGAACGGAGAAAATGGACGTACCTGCAGAGCCAGCATAGCCCGCCAGCTTTGAATTGCCCGTTGAAGTGGTCTACTGAGTTAACTCCCGTGCCTTTGCACTGAGAGCAATTCACAGCACCTGTAATTTGGACACGAGAGTAAGAAACCGGAACTAGAAATTTTCTGCTGCACGCTAAACCGTTTGATTTAAATGGAACGTTGAGAATGAGTATCCATAAGTGTATTTAATCTAAATCCTGCTTTCAGATTAACTGTTATGCGAAACATTTAATCTACATTAGTTTTCAATCGAACATAACCTCCGATCGTTTTAGAGTTTTCGCTCACACTTTCAATTCTGCAACTGATTCAAGTACAGAAAACCCATATGCTTCATCATTAGTAACCTCAACTAGCATCCGTTACCAAAGTCTACTATTTTCAAGCATGTTAGCTAATCTTCAACGGAAAGGAAAGACTAGAATAATAGATCTCACCATTTCCGTCACAATCAGAACAAAGTATGGTAGAGCTGCTTTTATCACTTCCCGGTGTCGCCTGCTCAACAGAGACATATTAAATCAGAAGGCAAAAACGTAAGAAGTAAATAAAAATCTTCACGTGGCACTGAAACTGTCCCAACTTATCAAACCGTCACCCCCTACTATCTCTTCCTTTCAGTTAAATACAACAGATACATACACATTGACAAATGATACCAATAAGAGTATAAGACGATAATCATTCCTCTACAAGTCTACATTAAGCACATAAATCATTCTCTTCAATTCCGCTAAGGGGCTAATCTATCATTACCAGAAATTTCACTCCAAAACATTAAAATCATTATAGCTACCAGCAAAACAGCTTATGAAAGGAGTTTCAGCTTAAAGATACAAACTTTAATCTTTTCAAGGAAATGGGTTGCTTCAGAGACTCTCACCTTAACCTCCAAAGACTGAAACTTCATTGTTCTCGAGCTTTGAATTGACCCATTGACCAAAACAACCTTCCCAGTTCTTGCACTTGAATTCCCAATAAGCAACCCTAAAGAAGACAAACCAAAACAACAATAACCGGAGATTACAATGAGGCAAAACAAACAAACCAGAAACAAACCTGAATTGGGTATTTGAATACAAAAATAACAAGTTGAATTAGAGTTGAAGTACGTGGCTGGTTTGGGATTTTCAGGGAGCAACACAGAGGAGTGAAAGATAGAGAATTTGCCATTGCTCCAAGCTATTAGATTGTGTCTCTCAAACTCTCTCAGCTGTATTGGGTGAGAAATGAAACAAACAAAAGATAAGGCCCAGATAGAGACAAGCAACACAACATAAATAGACCAATGACAATCAAATCCTTAATGACCAAACTGCCCCTGTCCATTGAAACTTAAAGGAAAAAAGGGTTTATGTGTAAGTTCACATTCATCCTCTCAGCTACCCTCCAATAAAGCTAAGAAACTGACATTTCAAGAGAGCACAAAACAGAAACAAATGGGTTTTATTTACTGATATTCATATTCTAGAGCTCTGTGTTTTGCTTATAAGTTCATTTTCACCAGTTACTGAAAATCAGAAGAAACTCAGATAGGAAGGTAATATTTCATTGCGTACATTTATAATAATCAAACTTAAAACTGGTGAATCATAGCATGTTTTGAGCATATCAGAGAATGTATTATTAACAAGTACTAGCAATATAAATGAATTGAACCATACAATAAGTGCTGATAAGGATATCAACAACTTCTCTTATCTGAAACTTTAACAAGTTTATTGCAATTCTTTGTACAAGCAATAGTTGTCGCAGCTGTTGGGATTGAAACCAGCGACCTTATACACGAAATCACCCGAAGACCTGATCCTCACAAACTTCTACTCGTCCTTGGTGCTCAAGAATCCACCGATGAAGCCAGCTCCGTTACAGTTTCCACACAACATTTCCTTCCTACCACTGCAACGAAACACATTAAATTTCGACGACATGAAACCATAATCCGTGAGAAGAAACTAAACTACTATGTTTTATCAATCCTGTGAATAACCAGTCATAAAAGCCAAAGCCAGAACCCAAATCCGACTCTCAAGCTATAAAAATATTGACAATTCAAAAAAGACACAAGAATGCGCAAAAGTCTTCACATGAACATAATTATATATAAATGGGGATTCATATAGTAATTTGTAAAGTTAAATAAAGAATAAAAGCTTTGTAACAATCACTTAGCAAAAGAGGTACTACTAATAAAGACAGGGCAGCAATTATTGGTGGGCCTGGTTAGCATTTCAAAATATTAGATGTTATGTATCTAAAGTCCCACATCGCTCAGAGGTGCTTGTTGGTGAGTGTTAATAAATGGATGGTTCAGTGCTACTGCTTGTCCCCTCGGGGACTTCCGATAAAATTGGAACGATACAGAGAAGATTAGCATGGCCCCTGCGCAAGGATGACACGCACAAATCGAGAAATGGTCCAAATTTTTTTTCTACTCATGCCCCTTATTTTTTCAACATGATTAAGGAAACCAACCTTAAAAACCATGTTAAGCAAGCTTAAAGGTCTAATCTCTTACCTATTTAGCTAATCACATGACTCAACCATTAACGGAGAGAAGTACATTTCTTTTTTCGGGTTTTCCTGGTGACAAATTTACTATGAAATCAACAAAAAGCAAGCTTGAGGGTCTAATCTCTTACATTTATCTAATCACATGAGTCAATCTTTAACGGAGAGAAGTAAATTTCTTTTTTCGGGTTCTCCCAATGACAAATTTACGCTGAAGTCAACAAAAATGTGATATTGATAAATTAACTATGATCCAACAATTAATGCGCCCATTTTAGCAGAGGAGAAGTTTTATGCAATTACCCGCAAAGCCAACATGTTGCACCAGCTTTGACTTGACCGTTGAAGTGGTCTACAATATTAACTCCACCACCTTTGCACTGAGAGCATTGAACAGCCCCTGTACTCCGACAGGAACATCGAAACAATAAGTAGAAAACTTCTGGCCATAGAATTCACAAAAAAAAATGAAATTGAGGCGCATCAAAGCCTTAACTAGCATAAATCTTAAAGAACGATAACGTTTCAGGAACAGTTTAGGGTTTGTCATCCAAAGCACGTTATCAATATAAACTTTTACTTCAGCAACTAATTCAATTCAAGCAGCAAAAGGACTGTGTAATGTTTAATCAACAATCTCAACTAGCGGCAATATCCAAAAATCTACTATCTCAAGCGCAATGATATGATCTCTAAAAACAAGTGAGTCCATTGTTGAACAAATTGGCAAAAAAGCTTAAAACAGTAGATCTCATCTTACCGTTCCCATCACAATCAGTACAGATTAGGCTTTTATATTTTTCGTCGTTGTTACTCCCAGCAGCAGCCTGTTCAATCAAGAAATACTCAATTAAAAGGCAAATAATTGAAAGTAAAAACACATCATTCAGTGATGAACAATGAATTGTTGATCATGCCAAAGCACATTCTTCGATTAGCAAACCATCATCACATTTTCCCCCTTACTAAAACACAATTCTTCGATTCGAAACATAAACTACAAATTGATCAATAATGCTAAAAGCCCATCCTCTTTATGTCAATATATACACGATGCAACCCTCCAATCACGAAAATCATCAACTCGTTGTGAATCTCTTTACCACTAGTCTCTGACTATCCAATTTCTACATGTTATATTACAAATGCCAAAACAATGACTACTTACTGTAGAACTTGTTGAATTGAGATTTTCAGTGTAAAGTAACAAACTTGATCAGTTTTCAAGAAATGGGTGCTACAGATGTTCTCACCTTAACCTCCAGAGACTGAAATCTAATGGCTCTTGAGCTTTGAATGATCTCATGAACCCTAAAAGCCTTCCCAATTCCAGTAGATGGGAGCCCAACAAACAACCCTAGAGAAAATGAACCAAACAACCATAACCAGAGATCAAAATGAACCAAACAAACTAGAAACTTAACAATTTCAACTGGGTATTAAGAATATAAACCAGGAATGGGATTGAACATTGAAGTACCTGGTTGATTTGGGATTTTCAGTGAACATAGAGGAGTGAGAGAGAGTGAAGTTTCCATTTTTTTCAACAAAACAACCCAAAGAGTGTTTTTTTTGGTGGGAAATGAAAGGAATCAAGATAAGGCCCAAGTGGAGAACCAACACAATCCCATTGATTAATGACCAATATGCCCTTGTTCTAGAGAAAACAAGGGTGTTTTGGTAACTTCACCTTCGTCCTCTCAGCAGCTCCTCACCTCTCATCGAAAAGCAAAGAACTTTGCATTCTGTTTTCAGAGAGCATTAAGCAAAAACCCAATGGCGAGCGCTCTCTTATCGGTTTC
>JAYMSY010000255.1:0-13499 GCA_036897685.1 Monsonia emarginata | reverse complement strand
CTTATCAATGCCCTCCGCAGAATGAGCATGAACATTTTCAATGTTATCACCTATTATACACAAGAGTTTAAACTATATCAAAAATTGGACTTTCAATACAAATCACATTGTCTTCCATCGTGATTAATGAACAAACTAAATATGGATAGAGGCCCAAGGAGCTTATTATCAATTTGAGTACATGTTATCATGCACATTTCACTTCATTTAGAAACTTGTAAGTGATACATACACAAATACCCAGCATGCATTAACATAATGAATATCATGCATTTTAAACAATAGGTACATGCACTTCAGTACAATAGAAGCGTGTCACTAACATTCAATTACTATATCAGCAGTAAACGGAAGAGCAAACAACAAAGATATTCAAACCTGAGCTCTGATCATGATCTGAAATCCCTTCCATGATTTACAATCCTACAAAGAATATAAAAACAAACAGCTAAATTATCAAACTCAAACTAATTACATAATTCCTACTATGACTGACGATTACAAACATCGTATAGAACTCATCAAATTTGAAACCCAAATAATAAGGAACAATTAAGTATAATATCTGGCAATTGGAGACAGAATATAATAAATACGTATAATCGGATCAATGGAATAACTATGAACGCAAAATTGATCAACGAAACTCACCCAAAGAAGAAGAGTATGCGTCCTTGATCGTTGTAGTGTATTGATCGCAAAATCTGCAAGAGGCCGTTGATTGTTGTGGTGTATTGATCGCCAATTTTTGCAAGAGAATCGTTGATCGACATAACAAACTAGATCTTCACTTCCGACGGGTAGAATCGTTGATCGACGTAGCAAACTGGATCTTCACTTCCTACGGGTACAATATCGCGAAGTTGGAGCTTCAATTCCCTTCCGACGGGTAGAATCGTTGATCGACTTCACTTCCGACTAGTACAGAATCGCAAAGTTGGAGCTTCAAGGTAGAATCGTTCGACGGGTACGCAAAGTTTGAGGAGAGGTAACGTAAATTATGAGTGAGGTTAAATTGTGAGTTCCCAAATTACCCTTTTGTCATTAAAAAACAAGATTTTCATTAATAATATGGGAACAAAATATGACCTTAGGATCAAATAAATCAAAGGACATGATTTGTTCCTTGTTTTTACCATAACTCATTGTTCTCACCTGATCTCACTCCTAACAAAAATGCCCAAAATTTATTTTTTTTAAAAACCAAGAATTCTGCAAGACCCAAACATAAACCCAACTAACAAGTGTTAGGTAATAACATAAAAAAAATTAATCAATACTAAAACAATTCAGATCTTTTCTATTTGTTTTGATTGGTGTCATATGAACAATTTTCTTTTGGTAGAGATGAGAAAATCTTCAAGTTTTCCTCACAATTGCTCTCCCAGAATCAAATTTTCTCACATTTTCTGTTGAAAAATCCCTACAGAATTCTGATTCCCATCATATATACATCTCCAGCAGCAATTTCTTGTAAAATCCATCAAATCCATGTACCATTTACTTGTTTATCATTTCTGGGTTCTTTTCCTGTAATTGTTGTGGAAACATTTCTCAAGAACAACATACATAATCATGGACCAATTCAGGAACGTAGGAGAAGTCCTAGGTAGCATGAAGGCTCTCATGGTGTTCCAAGACAGCATCCAAATCAACCCAAGACAAAGCTGTCTGTTGATTGACATGTTCAGCTACGCATACGAAACAGTCGCGGAGGAGATGAAGCACAACCTCAAATTCGAAGACAAGGACACCAAATGGGAAGCTCTGGAAAACCCGTTGAAGGAGCTATGCAGGGAATTCAAAGAAGCAGAATGTTACCTGAGGCAATGCTTGGAGAACAAGAACTGGTGGGTCAAAGCCATCACCCTATACCAGAGCACGGACTGCGTTGACTTCCATGTGCACAACTTGTTATGTTGCATCCCAGCAGTGATCGAGGCGATAGAGATTGTTTCAGAGATGTGTAGCTGGGACGGCCAAGAGACTCACAAGAAGATGCTTGTGCACGCCAATAAGTACTCCAGAGAATGGGAGGATCCGAAACTCTTCAATTGGAAGTTCGGGAAGCAATATCTCATTACTCAAGACTTTTGCAGCAGATTAGAGTCTGCGTGGAGGGAAGATCGATGGATTCTGATCAATAAAATCCAGGAAAAGAAATTGTCAAACTCGAGCCATCCAACCAAGTACGAGAATAGACTCACTGATCTTCTTCATAGGATCTTGGATGCGTCGCAGCCTCCTGAGGGGAAGCTCTCGCCAACTTCATATTTGGTTGGCTCTAAGGACTATTGTATGCGAAGACGATTGGGGATTGGGAGCCAATACAAGGAAATTCAGTGGATGGGTGAGAGCTTTGCCTTGAGGCATTTTTTCGCGGATATACAATCTCTAGTTCCCCAAATTTCCTTGTTGCTGTCTCTTTCGCACCCAAATATAGTCCCGTGTTATTGTGCATTCACGGACGAGGAAAAGAGAGAATGTCATATAGTTATGGAGCTGATGAGCAAGAACCTGAACACTTACATCAAAGAAGTATGTGGCACGCGAAAACGGGTTCCATTTTCTCTTGCCATTGCAGTTGATATCATGCTTCAGATTGCGAGGGGAATGGAATATCTCCACTCCAAGAAAATCTACCACGGGGATTTGAATCCTTCCAACATTCTCGTCAAACCAAGAGGAAATTTCAATTTTGCAGAAGGGTACTTGCACGCAAAGGTCACGGGATTTGGTTTGCCTTTGAGCAAGAACATCAACACGAGGACGTCTCAGAATAATCAAGACAATGCCCTCTCCTTCATCTGGTATGCCCCAGAAGTTTTAGCCGAGCAAGAACAACTAGGAACTGATAAAAACTCCAAGTACACGGAGAAGTCTGATGTTTACAGCTTTGGAATGGTTTGCTTCCAGCTTTTGACGGGGAAGGTGCCTTTCGAGGACAACCATCTTCAAGGAGACAAAATGAGTAGAAACATTCGGACAGGAGAGAGGCCGTTGTTCCCATTCTACTCACTGAAATACCTGACCAACTTGACTAAGAGATGCTGGCACCACGACCCCAAACAAAGGCCAAGTTTCACATCCATTTGTAGGATTCTTCGCTACATCAAGCGCTACCTCGCACTAAACCCTGACAGCAATGCTCAGCCACAACTTCCATCAGCAAAGCAAGTAGTAGACTTCTGTGACATTGAGTCGGGGCTTTTACGCAAGTTCCCTTCATGGAGAGGTTCCACTTTGCAGCCAATATCACAAATCCCATTTGAGATGTTCGCCTACAACGTTGGGGAGAAGGAGAAGAAGACACTTGGAAATTCTAAAGATCCTCCTGAATCCGCAAGCGACAAAGGTTCAACTTGTGGGGATGATAATTCAAATCCATTGACAGCTACAATTGAAAATAAGACGCCAGTTGAGGATTCACCGCCAGCTACAATGGAACGAAAGATGCCAGCTTCACCTGAAAGTATCGGCAATAAACTTTCCAAGTCCAAGAGACCTACAGATGCAAAACCCACAAAACAACTAGGTAAGAATCTCAAATTTTGTTGTCTATATCAGTATGGAATCATTGGCAGCCATAATCAGTTTTGTTAAAGGAAAATTTAGGTTTTGGTTATACAGGAACTCCTAGACGACAATCTATAGTACCTTCTCAGATGGCTGGTTCTCGTAGTCCCAGATTGACTTCAGAAAGCCGGAAAAAGGTGATGACTCCCAAAGTGGCCACCAAAACTAGAATCAGGAGAACATCTGGATCCGGCAATGTCTCAGATTCTGAGCTGTCTTAGACATTGAGTACAAAGTTACTGTCTGAATAAATAATAACCAAGCTTCAATATACAGATAATGACTTGATCAGCTACAAAAATTGCAGGATAGTCCAGAGCAAAGCTGAATAATTGAAAAGAATCTATGCATTGTACCAGAGGACAGAAAGAGAAGCCAACCCCATTATCTGGGATTCTGGTTTTTCTTTTGTAAAATAGTTCATGAGTTGCAGGAACAATTTCAGCTTGCACTGATTTCTCCAGTTTGTAAATTTAGATGTCTATATGAGCTGTACAACAATGTTTTTTTTATCAACAAGAAAAGAAACTTCGTTCAAGTTTCCAGAAAAGAAGCAACAAAAAGAAGTTCCCAAGACAGGAACACAGAAAAGGTCACCACAACAAGGATCAAGCCAATCAGACGATCAACTTTTTTATTTTTTCTCCAAGCGAGCACGTTTCATGCTCCATCACACTAACCAACAGGGCCAAGGTCTTTTCCTGTTAAAAAAACTAAATTGGCAAGTTTAGCGTCTCACCAAGGACAAATACGTTGTTTCGTTTACCTCTGTCAACTTAAAAGAAGTCAAGTGGAGGCCAAAATGTACAATATTGCAGAATTTCAGCAACTACTAGTTGTACAATTAAGTTTTAAGCCCAGTAGCCGAGAAACATATGCGGGAAATAAGAGAGTTGAGGTATTGGTGATGAACAAGAACCATTAACACACACTATATATATGCCGGTTACAAGAACAACATTTAAACAAAATGATCAACACACTGGAAAGAGAACTAGCCAAGTAACATCAGATGGAAATCCACATGAAATCAGGTAATGTAGATTCAAAGATAATTGTACAAGTCAAAACTCAGCGGAGACATTTTAATTACTCCATATATAGAATAGAATAGTGTACAGATTGTATGATTTGTAGAAAAAGAAATCATGCTGGTAAAAGAGGTAGCCGCACCTTTAATATTTGAAGGCTGCCTCCTTTAGGTTCATAGATATGCAACTGCCAAGCAACCTCCCTACCCTTCTAGGAAATTGCAGTTCTGAACTTTCACGTGCCTCCTGGCCCTCCTATATAATCACTTCATCGCGAACCTTCTATGTACATTTACATCTAGAAGTGATCACATAGAAAGAATCTATTACCAAATTCTTCTATCTCCTCCAACATCAGAGCATTTTTTTAACCTGGACCTCCATTTTTTATGTCCAGTGCAGCTCACTTCAGTTTTGCAGTAACCAGAATCGTTTCCAAGTAACTATGCTCATACTTTTGACATGAGACCAAACATAGCATTCAAATTCATGAAAAATTAACTTGGCAAACTCAGGTGTAAGGCTGAGGACTTGTTCAGTGCAGCAGTCAGATGTTTCTTCGCATTTTCAAGACTGTAAAAATGCCAGCTGTGAAGATGTCCAAGTGACTCAAATTCCCTTCTTTATGTTAAGGCTGAATAAGTTTTTAGCTTCAGCTAGTTTTTCTTTTTCATCTGAAGAAGACATAGTGAGTTCTCAGGATGGGCAGCTGAAAAGGAACATCGGGGAAACAGAATTTGAAACCTAGGATGAATGTTGAAGAACCTACTTCCTCTTACACCATTTGCAGAAGTTTTATGCTTCCACTTGAGTTGGCAGCTACAAGCATGTTTGACTTTTTCCTCCAACATACGCTCGAAACAAACTGTCCATTGTCCTCAGTAATCTCTTGCCCAGAAATAGGATCAATGGATCCAAACTTGTGAGACATGATGGGCATGGGGAGAGATCTGTAGTAACTATATACCTAAATGCAAAAAAGGAAAGTAATTAAAGTTTAAGCACATGATCCTGGTTCACCAAGAAAGGGAATTTCTGTGTCACACATCAGAAATGAAATGTATAGATTACATAAACTACTTCTGATAAGAAATTATATGCACTTCTACTCTGACAAACACTCATGGACCTTTAATGGATGACTGGGCTTAAAGTGAAATCATGATTTCACAGGTCGGTTTCAAAATAATTATACTTATTCCCCTGTCTCAGTCTTCCAGATGCTAGTCTACTAGGCCAATTATAAAATTTATGGGTCTTCAATATCTTTTTTTTTTCAAAACCTCCCGCGAGAAGGAGGGGGTTTGGCAAGGACCCCAACCTGATAACGAAAGTGAGTTACACAAGAGGAGGTAACTCTTTCCTTCCCCAACCCCCCCACACTTGCTCCCGAGCAAGTGACCCACCTGGGATTTGAACCCGGGCCTTACAAGAGAGCATGAGCTCCCTTGATCAGTAGGCCAAACCCAAGTGGGGGTCTTCAATATCTTCAAACCTCACATACAGACACACACACAAACACAAACATTCAATAATCATCACATCTTGGCACGTGTCAGCTTTATTGATGTCTAATGCTATCCAGCAAGTCTCATGTTATAGCTCATAAGGGAGATGGATTTAATTATTTGAACCAGGGGAGAGGTGCAGTATCACACAATCAATTTTATTAGAATCCTGATATGTTATGACAGTGAAGGAAGTGCATGATGTTCGCTGGATCAAATTGCAGACACCACTTCTGAGAGTGGGTTTTCTAAAGACACGGACTGGATCCAAATCTTTTTTATGGCCATTTAACAAGACTGCAACAATAGAAATTGACAGAAAGCATTAAATACTGAAGAAGACAGTATATAGTTTTGGAACATAGTACTAGAAGTGTTGAACATAATAACTGTCATAGGCTAGGACATTTAGCCATTCTATTAGAGACATATTCACACTCACACACAACATTATGGCAGTGATGCGTGTGTTCTAGAATTCAATCTTATGACATTATCCTAAACACAACAGGCCTCAAGAATTGTTCTTGCATAAATGACTGCGAAAGTAAGCTTACCTAGAAAGGAATATATCATACCTCATTAGTTTCAGAACCACATGCAATGTATCCATCCATAGTAGACAAACCTACAAAATTCTGCTCAAGTAGAAGATTACAGTAAGAAACAATAATAAGATCCTTACAATTTCCAATATCTCTAAAGTCGGGAAAACCAACCTTTTCATTAGAATGGCCTCTTAGGGTTAGAACGCAAGCATTGGATGACAGCCCAACCGAGCTGGTTTTATTGAGATCCCAAACCCTTATAGTGTTGTCCGTTGATGCAGATACAAGGGTTTCTGAATCCAAAAATTTCACATAGCTAACAGCTTTGTCATGGCCAACCAGTGTGCACCAAGGGCTTGCAGTATTCCGGAGATCATAGCAAGAAATTTTGTAATCAGCAGATCCAGATGCCAACAGATGACTTGAGTAAGGTGAAAACTGCACACAGCAGACATTGGCGGGGTTTGGGATGGTGCAAATAGAATCTTTCTGCAGACGAAAAAACACATTCAAATCTTTCGTTATCTTTGTTAAAAAGAAAAAGAAAAGGAAAAAGAAAAAGAAAACAAGAAGGAAATGGAATTGAAATTGCAGAATAGTTGAACCAAAGAATGGGAAAAGAGTACTAAAGAGTGAGGAAGTGGAATAGGAAAGAAAGCATTAATAATTCTGTTAACCAGATAGAACATAAGAATACTTGTGACAACACATATTTAATCCCCTCGTGTGCGGGGCAGAGGTTACTTATACTATGTTAAACAACCCAATGGCTTAAGCTATTAGGTAGAGGGCCCAGCTAGTATATCAAGAGGTTAGTAGGTTACTTAATTCACATTCTTTCAATGTGAAACAACTTCAATGATTACCATACCTGGCTAATGTTCCAGAACTTAACAGAACAATCATCACTTCCGCTGGCCAGTACTGTTGGGTCTGCAGAAGAAAAGTCAACAGACCAAGCTCTCTTTTGGTGCTCTTTGTAGTGAGAGATTCCCTGACCAGTGCTTGCATCCCACATCTGGAATCCACCCAGGAGCACCATAAATTTAAGACAACATTGTAAACAGTTCGAAAATATTAATACATAAAATAAATACGAAACCAGTCAAATTCTGGGTAACAAGGAGAAACTATAATAGCTATCAAAAAAGAAAGGAAGCAAAACATACTTTTCACTATACAAACTATTCTGAAGTAAATAGACCATGGAAGATCTGGTTAAGAGTTCTCTAATAGGTTCTGTGCAAATAGAGTGCACTCACTCTCAAATGCATGCACGTGGAGACCTAATGCCATCTAACTAAGAGCCCTCCTGGATGAATCTTCAGACAAACTATAGAGAACATAGCCAAAATTATTCCTCATTACCCTTCATATACTACTAAACGACAAATATTCAAGGACTTCAAATTTGTTGGGTTATAATCAGTCTAACTGGGACTTACGGAAAACTGTCTGAGAAGTAGATGTGACCATGCCTCCTATACCTACCACTATTTATGACATAAAATTCAAACATTCTGATTCAGTTTCTAGTGATGCAAACAAGAATCCCTATGATGCCGAGCAACTATTTTCACAGAACTTCAAGATTTTATTCCGAGAACACAATCATGGAGAATCCTAGAGAAATCCAATTCACTGATTAACACAACTATATATGGCTCTGAGATCATGATTATCAGGTCCCTAAACAATATAAAATGCATGAACCATCAGTAGGAATCACCCAGCATCTATCCAAATATAACATATGGCAGCTAGGAAGCTACCAAATACAACTCAACAGCCAAATTAATTTCTTTTTTCTTTTAAGAAAAAAGTTTTCAGTTTCTGAATTACGCACCTGAACTACACCCTGATAATCAGTTGAAGCCAAATAGTTCTTAATGTAGTTGTTCCAGCAAACACAGCTAAACTTAGAATTGTTTGGCATCTCAACCACAGGATAATGAATGTCAATAGACTCATTTGAAAGTGCACTGAACTCAAAAATTTTGATTTTCTTAGACACTCCAGCGGCAGCAATGTAATCTTGATCACGGTCAAAACTCAAAGAGCAAATCACATTTGCAGAGTTTAAAAGATCTCCATTTCTTAGCGCCCCACATACTTCAAACTTGCTATAGCGAGCATATTTGCATAAACCTTCAGAGAAGGCACCAAGGCGATCAGTGCACTTCTGACTCATGCTTAGCTTGTCATTCTCACCTTGAACCTGAGAACTCTTGTCTCGATCCTTCAGCACATTTTTATCAGAGCGTTCCGCTTCACCAGATTCTGTAATTACAGTTGGAGATCTCAAGGAGAAGTAAGCATTTTCAAACTGACTGATACTTGTCATCAACCTTGTCTCGATAGTACTTGACAGTGCAATTGATTCAGAAAGAGCATCTGAACTCTTATGATCTTCCAGATGAGACTGTCGATTGCTTGCACCAGGAGAAACATTGCCCGTCCAAGAAAAAAACAAGGCTTTACCTGTTAAGTGCCTTCCCTCAATCTCCTTGATATCTTCTTCCAGGAACTCAATATCTTCTACCACTTTGGAAGCATGCTTAACCCTTTGATCTTCCAATGAAACTAGAAAATGAAATAATAGCTCTGAGTCAGCATCATCATCATCAATAGATGCAGAGAATTCATCATCACAATGCAGCTCTTGGGGTGGGGATGAACATAGCAATTCAGACTGCATGATTTTCCTGTCATAGAACCATGCCATAAAAATGAGATGCATTGCAACATGTATCATCTACCTATGAATGAACAGAAGACACCCACTGATACAATCTCATAATCTGACCATATTTTCAGAGAAAAAAAGAAAAGATGAATATTAAAACATACAGAGTAAGCCACAACTTCTTTGTGCCTAGGCAAAACTTTTTTTGTTAGACGCTTTCATCTCAATACAACCTCAATTATTCTTCAGATGATTTTTTGATAGATATCTACAAAACCATTCTACTGCTCCCCCTCTTCAAATGCTCCTCAAATACTTAAGGTGAAAATTAGCCTATAACTGTCACGAATGGTTTTCACCGCAATATCCAACAGAAATGACCATTCAACAGTTTATTTTCGGTCTTTCATAGTCATACAAAAAAAGACTGCGCAAATTTAAATCGTCCATTACCAGAATTCTAGGGGTCATTCATTGAACACTGCAAAATGATGGTCTCATCATATGACTCCACCAATATCAAAATGGAAGCATGCTTTATAAAGGTACAACTTCTATATTAACTAAGCAAACTTTATAAGTCAGATCAGGAAGGTACAGACATTATTGTACGATCATGCTTATAGGGTCACCTATTCTGGAATGCTGTAAGAACTAAGAATAGATACCTGGTTGTTGGACGTGATGAAGGTTCTGGATGAAGAAGCCAAAGACAAAGACCTGCTCCCACTTGATTTTCTGAAAGAATATGTGGTGGAAGAATCCGATGGCGCAAATCTAGCATGGCTGTATGATAGGCCTCCCATGACTTAAAACAGCTGAGAAGCTGATTGAAATAATCCTCATCAATGAATTGATCAGGTATGAGGATAAATTCTTTTTAAAAATGAAAACTAATCATGATTCATGACGACATGCAAAAAATATTGAGTTATTTAATAGAAAAAAACTTCACTACATTTAACTTGAAGGCATTGCTATCTCAACTCTGGAGAAAATCTACTTTATCCCTTAAGGCCTTAAACGCTTGTCAGGGCTCGAAAATGATGGCATATTTACAATCTCCTGAATATGCAATGTTGTTTGAATTTGATCAGGTTAGGAAACTATGTTCGTACAAAATAGTGGCAACAACAATGGTTCTGGTTTACGATCCCAATAATTGTAATTAGGGTCATCTCTTATTCTCTTCATGGAACAGTTTCTTTTTTAAGCTTTTTGGTAGGAAAATATAAATAAAAACTAGAAAAACCAGCGCAGCATCGAATAATTACTGGGAACTTCCATCTATGTAACATCTATTGTCAGTTATGCTATTTTGTTTTTGCCATCCATTATCTGGAAATGATGTTTACTCTTTTAAATAAAAGACATGGCTCCAGACTTTACCCAGACTTGATGGAAAAGAATACACTCCAAAACTGTTTTGGACTTGTTTAAACATCTAATGCAAAGACAAAATAGATTAGTATGTTTCCTAATCAAACATACCAAGGAAAACAATGATATATTACATATATTTGTTGTGTGGCAACTGGTAAAATATCCCAGCCAATAATTAATCATGTTAGAATGTTTACTGAACCAACAGTTTCTCAAAACTGCAAACAAACCCAAAGTGAGTCACATACATAATAAAAATAAGTTGGATAAGACTTGAATACATGGAAGCAAGAGTTGAATACTTTTCCTGGATCAAAATGTATGCTCACCTTAAAAAGAAGAACCCCGAGGCTGTAGATATTTGATGAACACATACAACCCCTCCCATTTAACTCCTCTGGGCTCATATACCACCTTTTTTCCAGCTGAGGAGTTACCGTAGTCAACCGTTGTCTTGTTACGACAGATGTACTTCCGCACCTCGAATAATTTTGAACCTGGTAGTTAGCACACCTGGAATCTTGCAGACCAAAATTAAGACCACCAACCTCATCCACTGTCGCACTCCTGAAGCCGCTACTAGATGTTAACTGAGACAGTTGTCTGACACACCTCATTTCCTCATTAAGCCTTTGCTGCTTCGCACCCAAAGGATGATAGGAATTTACACATTGTTCGAGTGACCTTTTATTATTCAAATCGTGATAAGTGACATTCTCTAGTTCTCTATATGCCAGTGGACCCGTATATTGAACTGCATTTGACGGCAGTATAACAAAATGGGATGGTCTTAAATCCAGCAAAGCAATTTCTTGTGTGTGTGAAAAATCTACCAGCTCCACAATTTGCTTAAATAAACTAAGGGTTTCAACTTTATTAACAGGAGGACGACCAGGCTGCAGATACTCTCTCAAGCAAATACCACCACAAAAAGATTCATGACCAGGCCTGTCAATCTCGCGCATAGAACAGTCTTCCTTATTAGTATTTGATTTTAAGAATGCATCAGAGACCACCTCAATGACACGAGCCATTTCACCATCGTTCTGACCCAAAACTCTACCACTAGCACTAGGAGTTTCTGCGCTTCTAGGCACAACACCTTTACCTTTGCTAGCATTCTTGGCAAAAAAATGAGAAAAGCTAGATGTAGATAGTTGCTTTGATCGGGTTCCCCCATTAGATACTTTATTGGTCAAAGTGATCTTATCATAACTATCCCTTGAGGGAATAGTGTTTTCCTCTGAATCTTGATAAACTTGCTTGTTAGACATAGAACCCTTGGGTGGGTAATTGCCTCGAGATCCACTAGCTAACTGATAAAAATGTTGCCACTGACCCTGCCTGGAACTGTTTGGTCGAAAAGCTGGAGTTAAAGAGTGCCTCATATTTCTTGTCGTTAACTCCTCAACTGCGGGATCGTTGTCAATCATAGACGATGACATTACTCTGGTAAAACTCTTAGCCTCTCTCAGGTCCTTATAACCATTGGATAAATACTCTGAGAAGTTGCTCTTTTTACATGGGAACAGCACTGGTGGTGGGGGTGGCTGCGAACTCTGACCCTCTAGTTTCAACTGAGTATCACGGTCTTCCCTATGAAGATCTTCATTTCTGATTCTGACCAAACGGTTCCCAGCTAGTTCCTCCTTTACATCATCATCACCCACTTCATTCATATCCAAGAGCAGCTATGTAAATGCCTAGATGCCTCTAATCAACATGACAGGAAATCAAATAAAGATATTTAGTTATAGTAACAAAATTTTATCAATATCAACCCAAAATGAAGTTAGGAAATGGATTGAATCATGATGCATGAAAACCAACACAAATGAATAGAAGTTTTAATGAAGAAGCTCCAAATATATTAAACTGAAGAAGACATATGCAATGAAAGCAGACACAGTAGATGACATGTTAATTGAACTTACATTTTTCACATGTATTGGAAAAATGAAGAACACCCACAATCAATTTCAGTCAGCAGAAATAGAGTAGCAAAAATTAACACACAAAAAACAATAATTTCAGAAATCTAGGTCCGCAGTGGCCAGTGAAGAAATACCCAGAAAACAGAAAAACAAAGCAACCAGCCGCGCACAATTTACACAATAATGAGGAAAAAACACTTGAACCCATGAGAGAGAGAGATTAACAGAATATGGCAGTGAAGTGATCAATCAGCAATGATAATTACTGAAACCAGCAAAAAAATTTGCAATTTGGTTACTTACTATGAGGAAGAAGAGGAGGAGGAGGTGCAGAGGCAGAGAAGAGAAGGCATTGGCATTGGGGAAGATATGAATGTGATGTGGGAGCCGCAAGAAGATACCATAACCACACTCATCTCACGAACAAAGCAAAAGGAGAGAGAGAGAGAGAGAGAGAGAGAGGTGAGGTCAGGCTCACATGGAATCCAGAAAATATTTTCACAGTGATGAATCTCGAATCATGATGCAATTCATTTCTTCTGTCTTTTTTCTCTTTAAAGTTAGTATATCATTTTCCGCTGGTTACTTTTTCTTTTTCTTTTTCTCGTGGGCATCTTTGGTGGAGAGAGAAAAGTAGAGATTTATATCATAAATCGCTGTATTGTTGTGACAATATGTCGTCTCGGCAAGCTGCATGTCATCTCACTGAAGTGACATGAATTTTCAGTTTCTTTCACCTCTAATTTTTACGCGTTTTTTAGTGTTGGGCACGAGTTTTGAGTGAAAATTAACCGTTTTGACCATTTTTTCACCTCTATAAATTGCCGGAATTA
>JAYMSY010000254.1:0-13501 GCA_036897685.1 Monsonia emarginata | reverse complement strand
CAAATATATGTGTTGAAAGGAACACTCTGACCCAGCCTTTTAGGAACCCATACAAGTTGCTCACATTCCACTTCATTTCCTGTCAAATGCCCATTCTTTGTAAGTACAGAAAAATTCAGTTAAAACCAGTGAAGAGCTGAGATGCAATGCGCACAATAAAATTAACAGCACAGCTCCGTAAATCACCCCCTCCCCTCACACATGGCAGGCCATCCAAGAGAACGAGAACAAATCCATTCCTGTATGATCATTGGCTAGAATGCTATACTAGAATGTTAAAGAAAAAATTTAGACATGATATGTCATAATGATGTCAACAAGTCACGGCACAACTCATTGCATCTTCCAATGCTTCATAGAATCATAGGTACTTCATCACTCTTTTTACTATGAACCAATAGATACTTACGCAAGTAGATAGATAATTTATTGCTATAGTAACAGACCATAGATTTTGTGTACCTCATCTCCCTGCAATGGCATGACACAGATGCAAACATAACTTATGGATATGCTAGTGTGTGCTGATCAATCCGATCAATGAGAATCAATCAAAATCAGATTAAGGCACTGCAGAAAATATGATATGCAAATTCAAAAATCAAATACCCCCATTTCTTCTTCAGCATCACATGCTAAGCTTACAAGAGGCCCAACAACAAAGACTCTGTTCAGTTGAAAGACACCAAGAAGTCATGTTACCTGTACTACAACACGAATTCAACCCTCTAGCCAAATATCGCGTTCCAGGATGCAGTCTACTACGACGAGCTGTGATAGCAACAAAGCCCTCTAGTTGACCAGAGCTTCCAAAACTTCGACATTCTGCAAACCCCTATATTAAGTAAGAGAATAGCATAAACATGTTAACTTTACACCCTAATGCATACGCAACAAAACGAAACAAAAGGTCAGAAAAAGAAGGAAGTAAAAGCTAATATCAACATACTTACATACAGTAATTGGAAGAAAAAAAAATGGCCACTACTTAGTGAAATCCAAAATGAGAAATGTGACTAAAGAAACCCGAGAACAAAAATGTTTCCTAACAGGGGACAATATCCACTTAGTAACCAAATCAAAATGATAAAACATATCTTTCCAAGTTAATACAGAGAAATTACACATTTTTATCATGCATCACCTATTTTAATATGATGTTAATTGCCTATAAACAGTATGAACTGCTACATTTAGAAATTAATAGAAGTTCGTAGATAATTGAAATCAATTTCTACTGCATACACAAAGTACATTTGGATATGCTAGAGAGAGGTACATTGAATGCATTATGAAAAGTAAATTTGTGTACATATTCTCACTGAAATCCTGATTTGAAAAACCTTGCAAAAATGTTCCTTGAAGTTGAAGACCTTTCTGACTTACCAACGGGAAAACCACAAGGAATTTAGAACGTGTAAGATACTTTCTCCATAAAGGTTGTTATACCAGATAAAAAAACAGAATTGCAATTTACTGTTGCCTGAAGATGTGTGATAGGAGACAGCTAGGAAACTGAAAATTTTTCATGCTGGAGCTGATTTGATAATCCTCAATATTACATACATGAGTGTACACATACAGGCAATTACAACTATCTTCGGATGTATGTATAATTGTATATGGAATAATAACATTCAAATCAATTAATTATGTGACCTAAAGAGAGTACCCTTTGCTAACCTAGTAATGTAATAAAGAGGGAATAAACTTGCAAACCAAATGTTTAGAATGAAACTGGTAAAGATTTCAAGAAAAACAGCATGAAGATCCAAAGTATGAGGCAAAACCTGCAAAAGAATGACACAGTGCCTCGGCAACCCAATGTTCCTGAAAGGCAGTGAAAACCACTCATTCCAAACAAATTCATCATCAGGATTTTGCAAGGGCATTCGGCTGGGAAAAGGTCGAGTGATGTCTCTAGTCTCACAAAAGTAGTGCTTCCCATCAATATCAAGCTCAGTCAATTCTTGAATATTCTTGAATTCTCCTTTTCCTTGGGCCTGAGGATTTTGAAGGGCTATTTTGATCCACTGACTCTCAGTGACAGTATATACACACCCTCCACCAGGTAAATCTGGGATGCTGGCGGTTAACTTAGTGGCAACAAGAAGCAAACCAAAGCTTCCCAAGGCAGCATAACCTAATATGGCTCTGGCATAAACTGTACTTTTGCACAGCCATTGTGACCCGTTTGTGATGTAGTCTATTGCTTCCCTTTCAGATTTAAAAACATCAAAACCTGGCTTAGCATTATAGCGAAGTGCACCAGTCGTTGGATCAACATGTATCACCTGAGTGTCAGTTCTAGAAGACAAGCTGGTAGTAATATAAACTTCCCCGGTCTCCAATGTAACTACAACAACTGATGTATTCCTTAAGCCACCAACTGAAAGACATAAAAGAAAGTGATGCCTAAATGAGAACACAGTGGAAGAGCATATAATATAGGCACCAACCTAAAAATAACAAAATCATGACATCAAAAACACATACATACTTTTGAACGTAATATCTCTTATGTTATATGCACCACAAGAAAACTGGGATTGCAAAAACAAATTGCTTTTTTTCATTCTTAAGGTACTAAGAAGTAAGACAATTAATTCTAAAAGTTCCATCTCAACATTTATCATGCAGAAATTGCTAAACTGATTCAAGAAAATCCAGTAAGTCCAGGGCATAAATTGATGGCAGGGGCAAGTCCACAGCATACCAGGACTTAGATTGGTGCTGTGAATCCCAAAATCATATTCATTACACATGCTTTTCTTCTATGTTCTTTTACATGGAGAAAATGTAAGAAAATACATTAAATGTGTACTTGGAATCTGGACAAAAAAAGCAGGGCGCTTTCTTGCTCTAAATACACACAAAAGAGATAAACTGATGATTATTCATTAGTCATTAGATACAGAAAGCACCAAAGGAAGGAAGAAGGACCTGTTTCACCAAGCCCAATCTAACTATGAAATTCAAGAGGTACTTCAGTGCAAAGCAAGTAACTCCTAACATGTCCTTGCTATTTGTTTTACCAATGTTTCAAGGAATATTACCAAACATATAGGTATATCCAACAACTCATTACAATCTAAAACGCTCACCAGGCGATGCCATGCGGCCACAACCAAAATCTTAGTATCTCTCAAAAGCCTCAAGTTTCACGACCTTGATGACGAGACCCAACAATCTGTTAAGCATGGAGAAATGAAACAGCCAGGATTGTAAATACACCAAGGCAATATGTCAGGAAAATAAATAAGCAGTACAAAGTTGCTAAGAAATGTTCTAATAGTAGTTTAGGTCACAAGGAAACACCAAAAACAGAACACAAATCACACAAGCACCATGACTATCTCCTTCCATCAGAGTAAAAGTTAATTACTTTACATCCATTCCATTCTAAATTGCTCTTTTCCAAGTTCAACACATTTGAATTCTAACCAGGCAAAATGTTTATCCCAAGTCTGATCAGATTCCAATATCCATGGCCACCCGAGGAATCAAACTACAAGATTCAAGACCTCGAGCTGGATGCTTGGCTAGCATCCCACATTCCCACCCAAAAACAAATCACTAAATCAGTTCACTATCATCAAATAATGGGTAATCTCATCCCCATCAAGTAAATTACAGAAACAAAGTATCCCCAATCAGCCAGCTGGTAACACTCCATCTGAATTAAATTCCACCAACTCAGTAGCAAATCATGATAAAAACAGATTGAATCATGCTCTAACAGATTCATACAGCTCTTAACAGATCTGAAGCACCTAAATTTCTCTTCCACAAATCCAGCTAATGGATTACAATTCCTCTTTCAACGATACAAGATCATTGCAAATCTCGCCACAGCTTTGAAAAAACTAACGAACTGTACACAAAACTCCCAATCTATCGAGAAACAACCAAATCAAACTCCGATCCCACCAAAATACCGCATACATTATAAACAAAATCTCAACAGAAATCGAACAATTGAACATGAAGTACAAGATTTGAGATGCGATCAGACAAACAGCTACCATAAATTTACACAAATACATCTATGAACATGTCAGAGAGAGAGAAACTGACCGGAAAATTGGCAGCAGCGAACATCCGATGCTGGAGACAGAAGAAAAGTACTCTATGTTGATGACGATGGGCACACCAGACCGGCACGGGAAGCGAAAAGAGACGGATGGAGATTAAAATCCTCTGCAGTCGACCTCACCGCAGGGATAGAGATAACCAATAGCGTTTCACCACCTCGGGCCTCATTAGTCTTGGGGTCCAATTTCATTTTTTGGGCCTGTTGTATATTGGGCCTAGTCCACATAAAGAAGCCCAGACCTTGAAGCCTAAGGTCGTTGGTTTGTGGCCCAGAAAGGAACGAGAGGCAAAGAAGAACCGAAGCGATCTATCCAACGGCCACGCCAACCACACGATTTTTTTTTACTTTCCTTTGTATTTATTTATTTTTCCGAAACCATTTTCTGAAGAACTCTTCAGTGAAGTCTTCACTCTTCCCAATCAGATTTTCTTATCCACTCACTCTGATTCTGGTTGCATCAGAAAATTGGTTATTGGTATCGATTGTAGATTGATTCCGAGAGTCTCAATTTCGATTTTCTGGGTTCGAGATCGTCGTTTTTTTTCCTGTAAATTTGAGTTTTTGGTTAGTGGGTTGCTTCAGAAATGTTGATGTTTTGATATTTGTGTTCACATTTGTTGAGGTTTCTAGGGAAAAGATTAAGAGTTTGATGATTTTAGTGGGACTGATTGGTTGATTATCAGTTGACATGACAATGTTGCCTCTTTGCTCAGCCACTTCAAGCTGTTCTTCTCATTCTCTGGTGAGACTTCACTCACCTGTCAAATTCTCAGTTAGTTTTGCTTCCATGTTCACTTTTTTTTATCAGTAATGTTTTAAGAGCTTATGGGTTTTTCTTTTCGAAGCTTAAATAAATGGAATTGATGTGATTTGTGAAGTTTGATTGAATCACATGATATTGATTTGGTTATATCTGATTCAATCTTTTGGAGTGCTCCACTTTTCAATTTGTTGAATCACATAAGAGTTTCATGAATGTGGATTGGGATTTGTTCATCATGCATGATTTTGAATATGGCTAAGTAGCTGCATGCACAATGTTCTTTCTTTGCCTTCTTTTATGGTTTATTGTATCTGTAAATTCATCTGCAAATATATTGTGAAATCAGGAATGTAATGCTTTTGGTTTTCAGTTCATGATTATGGAATTTATTCATTTATTGAATCATGGATCCATCAGATTTCATTCAATGGAGGGTTACGACCATTTTCTGTATGCCGGAAGGATTTTGATGTCGGATGTGTACTGGAAGACAGGGTAGGGTTTCTAAATGGAGTTCACTTCCATAGAGTTTCATTTAAAACACAAGCGACTAGTTCGTTCTACTCTAGTTTGGTTGAAATCGCTCGTCCATCAACTTCTGTGGATACTGTTAACAGTCAGTTATGTCCTAATGAATCGGGGAATGTTGAATGCAAGTTTTCTAGTTTGTGGAGTACTTCAGATGGAACATTAGATGAAACAACCCCTATGGTAGAAGAACTGAAATATGAAGAAGGGTCTGGTCAATCTGTGGTGGAAGAGGGACTTGTGGACCAGACAGACCAGTTAACTCAAAATGTAGATAGCTTTTTAGGACCTCTGGAACCTGAAACCACATCAAGTATTGATTTGACACAAGATAATCCTGCCTCGGCATCTAGTGACTTGGATATGGACAGTATATCTGATGTAAAAACTAATATAGAAGACCTTTTTGGGAGGGTTAAAGAGTCTGTTGGCTCTTCAGGAAGTAAGGGAGAAAATGCCTTGAAGAGCTCACTGGATACAATTACTTCATCAGTAACATCTATACGTAAGAGTGCTACTGAAGCGCTAGACAATGCTCTTGGTGGAGTGTTTTCAACTGTTGACCGAACAAGCGAATTGTCTGGTGACAAATTGGAAAACATTTCAAGTGACCTGAAGGAAGCCACAAGTAAAGCAGGTGTTGTCGCCATTGATTTGTTGAGGAGCACGATTGTTGCAATAGAGGATTCATTGACAAAGGGGGCTTCTTTTGTTGTTTATTCATATGGCTCTGCTAAGGACATGCTTCCTCCAGAGGCTAAGGATGTGCTAAGTGTGTCTGAAGAGAGAGCAGTAGAAGTATTGAGGCCTGTTGGGACAACACTTCAACAGGTAGCATGATCTTTGCTCGGTCACTTGTTTTGTGGTTTAATGTTTTTATTATTTCAAGCATTATTTTATCCTATGATAATGTTTTTTGGAGGGAAAAAACACAGGGATGAGCCATGATTGCTTGGACTTCTCTCTCAAACTGTTCAAGTTTACTGGGTTATGTTTGGATATTTTATATAATGCTCCATCTTTTATTATCAATATCGTAGCGTTCTGCTCAAAAAATTCATGTTAGAAAGCACCTTTCTCCATGTTTTTATAGCAGTAGCACAAATTCAATTATGCATCCACTCAATTTACCAGCGGTCCACCCACATGTTCTTCCTATGACATTCTGGGTTACTAATTAAATATGTTGTAATCAGGCTTATGGCACTATTGAGGGACTGGAGAGAAGTCTTGGCTTGGATCCCAATGATCCTATAGTTCCATTTGTCCTTTTAGTTGGCACCTCTGCTACTTTGTGGTATGGATATCCTCGACATTGGACAGATCTGTTTGTTTATTTAATTTTGTTCTATAAAATAATAAATGATCTATTGTATAGGTCATTAATATTTGTAACCAGATTTGTGCAGGGTTTCTTATTGGGTGTGGACATCTAGCGGTTACTCTGGAGATTTATCTCCTAAAGAGGCTATGGATATCTTGAAAGGGAAAGAGAATGCTGCACTGATAGATGTTCGGCCTGAGGCAAGAGACTGTAAATTTTTCTAGCCTTTATTTTTTCTGTGGAATAACTCATGTGACTAGTTCAATACCTCCATAAAAAATTCTAAACAATCATATTCTTGAAAATTCTTTGGTTCCAAACTTCCAATACTATTTTAGAGTTCAACTCTTCTCTTAACATTTTTTGTATCATTTCTAATTTCGTGGTTCCTTTTCTTTTCAATGGACATCTTCCGATAGGAAAAGCTTTGTAATTCTAATTAGAAAGCTTCCTTCCCCCAAAGGCTAAAGATATTTTATTGGATGTAATTTTAATTTCAAAATTATCATTAATCTTCGGCATTGGGCATTGACTTTATGCAGAATCTGAGACAAAGAGATGGGATTCCCGATCTTCGACGAGGAGCACGGTTTCGCTATGCAAGTGTGTCTCTACCTGAGGTTGGTTTATTTATGTATTGTAATGCTCATCAGGTCATCTGTGTAGCTTTGCTACATCATATGAGAAATGATATAAATGGCACACTTCGAACTTAGCTGTACTGTCTTATTCAACTTGCTGCAACATTTTCAGGTTGATGGCTCGGTAAGGAAGTTGTTAAAGGGTGGAAAAGATCTTGATGATATCTTGGTTGCTGCTGTTATTCGGAACTTAAAGAATGTTAACGTATGTGGCTTTATCTTCTTACACAGCTTATCACTCTGCCAATTTAATTACTTCAATAAAAGATCAGTGGAAAGTGAATGAGAATATTAATAACTGAAGCCAAACAGATTTGCTTAATGTTTTTGCTTTTGGCTTTTTGCTACTAAGTATGCATGGTAAACAATTTGATGTTATTCCTGCTATGAATTGCTTCTACTCACCATACCATGTTATTTTAAGAGTGTGTTAGTATTACCCTTGCTTAAACTTTTCAAAGTTCACAATTATTAATGAATCCAAAGAGAGTGACACGGATGACTAGGGCAATGTCACAGACCCAAAATAATATAAGTGTCATGTTCTAGTTTCACTGTCAAGCATTCTGTATGACTTTGGGTTTGGCAAAAGGCACTAATGATTACAGAATTATATTTAAGTAACCATATCTGATGTCTGGGATTCCAGGAAATGGTAAATTTAAAAAATGTATTATGAGCTGATCTTACATGCCATAAAGTGTCTATATTGCGTGTTTTCTTGTCGTTTCTTGTTACTCTAATATGGCGTTTTAATGCTGTTTTGGAATATTGTTTTTCTATCATCTGTAGGACAGGTCCAAGGTCATTGTTATGGATGCTGATGGTACTCGTTCCAAAGGCATTGCAAGATCCTTGAAAAAACTTGGGCTCAAGGCAAGTATTTCTGGGCTCCCAAAGATTGCTTCTTAATATAAACAGCTAAAGAAAAAGAAAGACGTAAAAGTAAAAGCGAATGAGGAAATTAATCCATCACGATACTTATTTTCCTTGGTACCCTGTGTTCTCTGAATTCTAGTCTTTATCTTCTATGTGTAGAAACCAGAATGCAACATGAACAAAGATATGCAGTTAGAGTTGCTATAGCTTGATTTTTAAGTGGTTTCTTTTCAAAATAGTTAATATACCTCTTAGGTACTCCAAGTTGAGTGGAGATGTCTGGTGTAGTTTCTTGGATTTCCCTTATATTCCCTGTATCTAACTTTTGTATTTAATTAGCTACAAATAAATGTTCTAACGGAATGCTGTTTAAGTGTGCTATGTAATAACTTTTCCAATACGGACATATGATAATAATTTTTGCTTTGTTGAAATTAAGTGCTAGGACAACGCAATATTATTATATGTTTCTTATGATACAGTTCAAATAAGATTCTTATTTTTGGCTTCTATAAATGTAAGGCCTATTTTGCATATGATTACAATAATCATAATATTAAATAAAAATGAAAACTTCTCTGAAAATTAAAAAAATACCAAATCGAGTAAATTCAGTTGCATTGGTGACAAGTGGAATGTTTTGAATTCAGAAGGATGGATGATTCCTTATGCATGTTACCTATGCTCCGGTATAAGATAAAAGTGAGAAGCATTATTTCATAGTCCTAAGGTCGGCAATTCTAGCGAGTCCTTATCACTAAAACTTTCATGACCTAAAATTGTACTATGATTGTAGCAGAGTATCCCACTGGTTAGAATTTAGATTCTTATTGAAAACCAAATCCTCATAAACTACTCTGTTTTTGTTTTTCATTTTACAGAGGCCATATATTCTTCATGGCGGCTTCCAGTCCTGGGTGAAAGAGGGAATGCGAATTAAGGAGCTCAAACCTGAAACAGCATTTACCATTTTGAATGAGGTTCTTATGAATTGATTTTTTTTATTCTTCTTATTGTCTAAGTGTCCTAATTCATAAGCATGCAATTTAGTGCTTTGCGATTTTGATCATTTATCTATAACTCTGTAGACGCATGTCTTGTGTGATTCCTTCTTTGATTTTGTTTATCACTACTGTTGGAAGTGGGTTCATATAGTTCTACAATTCTTTTTTTCTCCTTTCTAATTCAAACTTTGGATCATCGCAGGAAGCCGAGGCAATCCTAGAAGATATCAGTCCATCTCCTTTGCAAGTTTTAGGATACGGTGTGGTAAGACTCATTTTCCTTGTATGGCATCCAAACTACCATAGCAATTGGTATTAGTATAATCATATGTTCTTCATACTTTTTATTCCTTAGGCTCTGTTTGGATCTTGGAGAAATTTAGTGGGAGGTCAAACTCTTCAGAAGATAAACTCATATTTTCTTCCTACTTTTCTGAGCTCCTTCAAGATCCTGAGGGGTCCTTAAACTCGCGATCTTCAGAGTGATTACTAAATCCAAATGGGTTGACATGCTGAGTATCATAATTATTTTACCTCTATAGCATGTACTTGACCATTGAAAAGTGAAAACTAATGTTCTATAGGATTCTCGCAATGTCGTATGATGACGAAAGTGGATGCTTCTGGTTGTTTGACCACTTTGTTGTTTCAGATGGTCAAGGGTATGCTTCCAATGAATTAGATTCACTCGTGGAGGATTTATTGTCCAATAAATTAAGATAATATGGGTCCACACATAATTTCTTAAATTAAATATCAAAACATCATTCCCTCGAAATAAATAGAATCATATACCATTTTTTTTTTATCGTCAGGGTGAAATTATATACTAATCTCATGTGAAATAATACGTACTAACTTTTATGCAAATTCAAGTGCATCTTTGCTAATACAATTCAATTACTGAATGGACAGGGTTCTGTTGCAGCATTGTATGCATTACTGGGTGAGTACTTCCCTTCTTCTAAACCGTTATTATCTATGTAAAAACAAGGCTTATTTTACAACATTGAATATGAAACTGAACTATGATCTGTGATTTTTACGGACAGTTTCATTTCTGGAGAAGGAATGGTTATCTAATGTTTATTCTTCTCTTCAAATTGATTTCCTCCCTAAGTTTAATTATTTCGGTTTCAGAGTGGGAGAAGACTCTTCAACTCATTGGCTTTCTTGGTCTCAGTCAGGTATCATGTCCCCTAGTTTTGCTTTCTCGCATTGATGCTGATGTTAATTCTTGTCTAACCTTTAGTCAAATAAAGTCCTAATTCCTGGCAAGCTGAGTGGAAGTATCTCTGCAGATGTGTTGACACATTTCTGTATTAATAGAATATAAAATGTTCATACAATAGATAAATATAGAAGTCAAATCTATTTATCATTAACAGAAACACAATGATTGTTAGTCTTTTTCAATATTTCTAAAACAAAAACTCCGTGATTTGATACTTTGGTACCAAAATCAAGTCTCAAATTATGATCATTCTTTTCTTGGCAGTCAAGCTACAAATCTCCACACTATTCAAATTTACCATTCTAACATTTTTCACGATCATGAGCAATAAAGAAAAGCACGTCCAAAAATCATAATAGCTATTGCATGTAGATTGGGAGTACTGAATCTACCTAATCTGGATCCAGAACAGGTCCTGCCTAGGGAACCTTTATTGGTAAAAGTGTAGAATGACATGCTGCTTTTAATCCAATTTCCCCTTTTTTTCTTCTGATAATAAATACTGTTGTTACATGTTTGCTTTTCTCTTCGCCTACTGACTGCTGTAAATATCTGATAAAAACAAACTGTGCATCATCACAATCATTTAAGCTGATTTTAGCATATGAATTTCTCAGAGGCTTGATTAATGAATACTGGTAATTATGCAACATTGAGACTACCGTTTTTGTTGCCTGTCATCCATGATCAAATATGCTCATCGGCTATTTCGTATGATCTGGAAAAAAAGGATATTTTCTTGATATGTTTTCTAAGCTTAGTGCAACGTGGTTTTCTCTTTCCTCATATCTCGGTTGCTTTCAACTCACCAGACCATTTATCGGCGGATTGCTTCGTATGAGAAGACTGAAGATTTCAAGCAAGATGTGAGGTAAATATTAATTCATATGGTTCTACTTCTAACTGAAGAAACTGATCATCCCTCTCAACTGGGCGCTAAATCTGTCTTGAATATACTTATATACACATCTCCTTGGTTTTGTTATGCTCTACTTAGCAAAAACTAAACATCTTTCACTTCCATGTAGCCTCCTTAACTTAAGAATTTCAGTTTCTGTTCGGATTTTGGAGGAACTATCCAAGCCCCACTAGAAATGTCATGTAATTTTCTTGTATAACTCGTAGGATGTTGCTTGCTCCTATTCAACTTGGGGCCGAAGCAGTTTCAAGGGTTGCTGGAAAATTGGAAACGAATCGTCTCGGACTCCCCACTTCACCTTCATCCTCAGACGTGCAGAACCGGGTATTGCAGGCTGCTGCAAAGCACGAGTCTCAACCATCTGACAGCGAAGGAATCCAAAATCCTTCCACTGAATCAATGGCTCCTGCAAACGAAAATGTGGATCTCAACGAAGCGTAGGGGTTAAATATCATCAAAGCAATTTTTGTGCTTTCGTATTAGTAATTGAATTTATCGAGAGCATGATAGATGTATAAGCTTTCATGATATTGGTTGTACTCTGCAACGGTAAAAAATCTCCCTTCAGAAATGATACCTTTACTTGTAAGTAAAACCATTTTATGTGCAATCTCCTCGTGATGGTCAGGGACTGATCAGAGAAATGCCCAAGAAGACTCTGAAGGATTGGCCATGGCCTTTCCAAGTTTAAACATTTTCAATATAGAGCCTTTACTGATGATCTCTCAATAATTCATGATAATTTGTAGATATGTAAGCTTTCATGATGGTAGTGCTAGTGCAAGTGGTAACGCACTTGGATTCATGGTCAATTGGTCTGATTTCAAATCCTGAAAGTGGCGGTTTGCCCATAAAAAAAAGTGTTGAAGTTGGAATGGAAAAACAGAATAAGTGTTTCATTTAAGCCATTTAGAGCATCCACAATAAGAAGGGATTTAAGAGGGTGCCACAATTAGGAGATTTAAGGGTGCAACTCGGTGAGCTGCATGTGCAACTTGTTGAGTTACATGCATCTTGGTGCCGAGATGAAGATTGAAATAAGGTTTAGAATCTAAATCTCTATCTCTTTTTTCTCCCCTTAAATTCCTCTTAAATATCTACAAAAGATTTAAGAGAGATTTAATGCGGAATTTAAATTTGTAATCTCACCTTAAATACCTTATTGTGGATGCTCTTAGAATTACATAAGTAGGAAGTAGGGCGAGTGGCAACTAGCTAGATGGTTAGCAAGTTCAGTCCATAGTTTATAACCCCACTCACGTCTAAACATCTTCGATTATGGAGTGTCTTGGTATAGGATAATTTTTGGCACCGCCCTCCACAAAGAGTCCAAAGGAAGATGGGCTACTCCTAGAATGTAGCCCATAGAAGACGGACTATTCCTTAAAAATTGTTTCGGGTGTGTAAGTTCAGGTTTAGAAGAGGATATTCGCTGTAAAAAAAAGAATTACATTACTAAGTTTACTACTATGAACATGACTTCATGGTCAATTTTTCAGTTTGTAGTACAAATCAAATCCTACAAGATTATGACTAATCTGTATCCAAATTCCAGATGCTAGTGATAGGGGAAAAAATCTTGACTTATAGCTTGTGGTGGCACTAGAGACAGAGAACAATTTGAGGTTTTGTGAAATTTTAGTATTGTTGGAGTGTGGTGACTTTGTTGTTGCATCAATTTGATTGTGGCTTTTTTTTTTTTTTTTGTTTTTGTTTTTGGTCCAACAAAAAAAATTTTTTATTGGACATGGGTTCAATACACTTCAAACAAAAAAATTTTTTTGTTTGAAGTGTATTGAACCCATGTCCAATAACCCCATATCTAGAGTGCTCATCGAGGTAAGAATTATGATATTAGAACCCGGATAATTGGTCGGCTTGGTGGGTCTATAGTGTTTATCAAGTTACGAATAAGTTATCGACTTTTTTAATATGAAACTAAACTAATCATGTCTTTTTTTGGTTGGACCACAATTGTTACTAATGGGTTCGTAAACATTATGCGGTTGACACCTTTAAATTGTTTTACCACACTTAGGTAGCATTTGGATAGCAATTTTTACCGTGAGAATGAAAATGGAGAATGGGAATGAGATTCCAATACTTGTTGTTT
>JAYMSY010000253.1:0-13513 GCA_036897685.1 Monsonia emarginata | reverse complement strand
TAATTAATTAATTAATTAAAATTTTTTATTATACTAAAAATCATAATTTTTCATTATTAAATTGGTACTAAATAGGTAAACTCTAATTTTTTTGGATAAATTTGAGAAAAAATGCAAGTTCTTTTCTACCTATTCAATTTTTGGGAAAAAAAATACAAAATTCATTAAAAGGATATACCGACTTGATTTTTTATCACGTTAAATTTTAATATGAATCCGTAACTCGCACGGATTGCTTCTGGTAAATAAATAATTCAGTAAATAAACATAGGCTACGTAGCAACAACACAAAACACGAGACGACGTCGTCTCGAATTCTATCTGGTGGTAAGGAAGAGACTGAGGAAGGAGTTGCTGTTATCTTGAGCTCCCCGACGGTGAAGCTCCGACAAGGCGACAATGGAGCTATCATCACGCCTGTCCGCTACTCCTCCGGGACCTCCACCTTTTCATCTCGCCACCAGCGTCTACGACAACAAGCTTTTCTCTCATTCCAGAAATCAATTCCGTGAAATTCAATTCCAATTCCAGGCCAAAAGTAGAGCTTCTCGGACCAGGAATTGGAATCCATTCCTTGTAGCATCGTCGGAGAAGAAACAGCTTTACAATGGTGAGGGAGACGAGGAAGAAGAGTCTTTTCTGTCTCTGAGCAGAAAGCCTGACAGGAGCATTGCCTTGCTCGACGACTACGAGATGGAGGAGCTTGATTTTGCCTCCGACCCTAACCACCGAAGCGGTGAGTCTTTTTTCTCTGTCTTTAACCTGACGTAGCCGATTTCCAGTGCTTGGCTCTAATGACACTGTAAACATCATACCATTCATTGCAAACTCTAAAATGGTTTTGAGTTTTGAACCTATTAATGCATTTTGTGGTTTAACATTCTTGTTGAGTTTAAATAACTTCGAATATTTTGAGTATCATTAGCTGTTTGTAAGATTGTCTTGTTTGTGGAAATAGCTGCATGATTTAGGCATGTGCTAATAAGTTCTCAGTTTCGAAAGTGAATTTTATGTGTAATTAGAGTTGAACAAGTTAGGTTTTAATGACAGGATATGTAGCTGTGCTTGGGAAGCCGAATGTCGGCAAGAGTACGTTTGTAAACCAAATAATAGGTAAAAAGTTATCCATAGTCACGGACAAGCCTCAAACAACAAGGCACCGAATTCTTGGTATATGTTCCGACCCAGAGTATCAGGTTTGATTATAATTTCATAGAAACTTATTCTCTTTTATTTAACTAATATGATTGTTTGTATTATTGATTGCCTCTTGTGAACAAGTGAATATATGCTCTCCTGTTTATGTGTCCATATAGGTTGTTCCAATAGCTCATATAGGAGAGGTTTAAACCCTGTGCTTGGAACAGATTATAGGTGATGAGTCTGTTGACCACTGTGTGCGTGCACATAATTCATATGATCGAATTCTTTTTACCATCGTTTTAAACAATTGAGATTGTGGCTCTTTTTGTGCCTATCATAAACTGTGGTAGATTGCGTTACTAATTATATATGTGGCGTCGATTCTAAACCTAGCAAAATGAAAAAGGAATATAGAAGTGTTTTAGGTCAATTTTTATCCTAGTTGCAATCGATACAGTGAATTTCATTCTACTATCTTCAGACCCACCCTTCATAATCTGACATGATTATTTCATGTAGATGATACTTTATGACACGCCTGGTGTCATTGAGAAGAAAATGCACAAGTTGGACTCCATGATGATGATGAATGTCCGCAATGCTACCATTAATGCAGACTGTGTAGTAGTTATGGTCGACGCTTGTAAAGTGCCTGGAAAAGTATGCTTCATGTGTTATGGAGTTTCTCTAGTCAATTTTCATTTATGTTTCTTGAATCCACTTCTTGTTTCTAGATTGATGAAGTGTTGGCAGAAGGTATTGCGGACCTCCAGAATAAGCTGCCCATATTGCTGGTCATGAATAAGAAAGATCGTATTAAACCTGGTGAAATTGCCAAGAAAGTTAAGGTTGGAGCCCTTTGACAAATTCTTGCATAAAATTTATGTGTACGTTCATTGCTTTTAAGTTGTTATATTGCTTGTTCACCTCATCTTGTAATTTAGTTGCGAACATATCGGCTAAAGTGTGCACTTGTATCTCACAGATTTTTTATGCATGTTTACGACTCACATTTGCACCGAACTCCTTCTGGTTGATGCAAGTGATCTTTTCATTAACTTCTGATCCTGCAACTAGTTTTAGTGCCATTATGAACTTTATCTTTTTGCGCTGATTAAAATTTATTTATCTTAGTTTGTTATTGATTTCACTAGAAAGAAATTCTTTACTAAGGCTAGTAGTTGAGTCCATGGCTTCATGGTAGTAATTGGTTGGTGATCCCTCCATCCAATTTAGGTGCCACAGAATGTATGCTCTCTTCTTAAGCTGACCATTACTTCCAATATACTCATTTTATCCTTCATTGCAAATTAATTGAAGACAAAGCAGTTGCTAGAAGGGAAAATTTGGGAAAGCGACTTAACAGTTGAGATGACATTGCATTAATTTGCTTTCTAGAATATTGTTCCACATGAATAAAGGACACTCATTTTAGGATGGGGGGAGGATGGTAGGCAAAAATAGTAGTTGGTTTACTTTCTTGTTTGTTAAGAGAAGTCTGCATTTCTGATGATTACTATTGATTGTTTGGATCACATTTTGTGCATGTTGTTGGAATCCTTATCAAATTCTCAAGTCCTGTGGTATTCTTTACTTGGTGTTGGATTTTTTTGTGATCTTCCAGAATTTTCAAATCTGTACTTCTCTAAATAAACTGTTCATCATGAAATAGTACAACATCTCATGCAGTGGTATGAAGAGTTCACGGATATTAAAGAGGTCTTACCTGTGAGTGCCAAATATGGTCATGGAGTGGAACATGTCAAGCAGTGGATACTATCGAAACTTCCACCTGGACCTGCTTATTATTCAAAGGTATGTTAGACTAATGCGGTATTTATTTTATTATTTTTGTAGTCTTTTTTTATCCTTTAACTATGGATATTAACAATTTCACGTAATGACATCTAAATCCACTACAACCATATAAACTCTGTTTGTTTTGTAAGATTACATTAGCTTATTAATAACGAGCTTATTAAAAAAAACTTATTAATAACGAATTCTGAAATGTAAAGCATGACATCTGTGCGAAGTTCTTAGGGTTTGGTTGACTGAAGTGTAGACCCAGAAGCATGTTAACTACAGTTCTAACCTTCTACTATTTCTGTCTAATATTGGATAAAAAAGAATAGGTACTCATAAAGCCAAAATAGGATTCAAGTGTGGTTATAAGTGGTGGAAATTACATATTATGGTGGGTGGATTGGTTCTTAACTTTGACACTGTTTCACGGAATTTCCATTTGCTATTTTAGTCTGATTCATACTCTGCCCTCCTGTGGTGTGATCAATGTGTTTCTGTTGAAGACAAAGCTTGTTGTGCATGATAGAAATTTTATGTGAGTACTCCGTGCGTATCTGATCCATGTACTTTGTGCATTATCATTTCAAAAAATCCCACTCTTAATGATGTAAATTTGGGTTTTGTTTAGCTTTAGTAACTCTGCCCATTGTTTGATAAATGTGTCAGTTTCTATCTTGCGAATCTTCACTCTCGGTTATCTTGAAAGACAAAGTCTAGGTTCATTGGGTTCATGTTGAAACTAGTTTTGTTGTGTGTATTAAAATTTACCCTTTTTGTTGCTCATGGGTTACCAGGATATCATTAGTGAACATCCAGAAAGATTCTTTGTGGGAGAAATTGTTCGAGAGAAGATCTTGTTACAGTATAGTAATAAAGTTCCATATGCATGTCTGGTATGTAACTTAAACTCTTCATCTTTTGGTAATGTTTTTGTTCTTCCTTCTAAATCTTCTAGAGTTTATGAGTAAAGGAAGTTGCTTCTTAATTTGTTTTTTTAATCCTTAAGGTGAATGTGGTGAGTTACAAACCAAGGCCAACTGCAAAACATTTCATCCAAGTTGAGGTTGTTGTCGAGGAAAACTCACAGAAGATCATCATCATTGGAAGAGTATAGTCTTCAGCTGATTTATTTGTTCAGAACCCTTTTATTTATATTTCATTTTATGCATTACTGTTTCCAGACTCTCTTATCGGAACATATATCAGACATAACTGTAGAATGAATAGGATATTGGAGTTTTGGGCCTCTTGGCATGCATCAAACATGACAATAGATGTTTGTCCCATAGAAATATCGTGTCTGAAATGGTAGTATAATCAAATATGTAGGGATCTAGTCCTCCTGGAATGTGGGCCAATACCATTAGTAGACTTATGAGCATGTTGGTTTGTGAGAAGCAGGGTTGCATAGAGGCTGTTGACTAGGCATCAAATATTGGGGCATTATTGGGGTTGTCCTCACAGAGTTAGCAAGGTCACCATTTACAGATAATTAAGAACATATGGTGGCAAGTTTCCATGTATCTTGTATCAGTATACACTACTAGCTATAGTTTTATCACAATCTAAGCAGTGAATTCCTTGACTGCTTGAAACACAGCTAGTGACCTCACAGAGTTCCTTCCAACTTCTGAGATTGGATAACTTCCTGCTCTTGTAGCTTTGTTTTTAAATTAGTGTACTCAGTGACTCAGGTTATCTTTCGTTATGAAAGCTGGTACCTTGTGAACCACCATTGTCAAGCATTGTCTCCTGAACCGAGCTTCATTAGTAAGTAGAATGCAGTGTCTTTGCCTGTAATTGCTACAGGAAGCAGTGGCCGTGTGGGCAGTGCCTGCTGAATGTTTCATTAGGTGGACTTAATTTCATTGAACCACATGGCATTCTGCAATTGTTCTGATGTGGGGATGAGACCTGGATATTGAATCTGATACCTATCAGTCTCGTTCTTTACTTCAATAATTGTTATATTATTAGATGATCTGGGGAATCATTTGCAGTTGCATAGTTATTAGTAGTATAATCATTAAGGGGTAAGATTGGAAATGTAGAGGCTGTGATATTATGCCATAAAAATTGAGATTCGATTTGGAACATGCTTAGAGCTCTCATTATTATTTTTCCCTTTACTTTTATTTCTTATCTTTCACCAACTTCTTCCACTTTTTAATATAATTGCATGTTCCATTTTTGAAGTCATAATATGACAAATCTCTGGTTTTCATCATATTAACAACTTTGTTTAGAAATCTGCAGTGCGGACCAAGTTTCATTTTGGTCTATCATAGTTCTATTTATTGTAAAAAAAAAATGGAACCTAGATAATGTGCAGAAGTGCATACAGAACCTTTGGTCTCCGTTATCTGATTATGCAATTCTCAATGAATGCAGGAAGGAAAAGCGCTGAAAGCACTTGCAACAGCTGCTCGGCTTGAGATTGAAGAATTCTTACAGAAGAAAGTATATCTCGAGGTGCCAATTTCCTCTGCAGCCCATCTCTGTAATGATATCAATAGTATATTATTTGATGAACCTTACCTTAGTTGACACATTTCAGTCACATTAGAACTGATAGTAATTAGGATTGCTAAACTGCCCCAAATGTATTTCTCATTCTGGTCTGAAAATGTCGAGAGTAACCAAATTTACTGCTTGAGCAGATTGAAGTGAAAGTAAAACAGAACTGGCGACAAGATGAGCACCTATTAAAAAGTTATGGATATGGAGGCGAGATCCAAGTGCATCGACGTGAAGATTGATTGTACACTATGATAATAAAGTGAAACCTCTGGGTAGAGCTGGGAATGGTGCTGTTGCCGTTTTGGAAAGATTTTGTTACTGTTGGTGTAGCACGACTGTATAACATTTGGCCTTTTCAGGTAGAGAATAGTTTGTAAATCTGCATGTGGAGGCGTAAAGAAAGAGCCCCCCAGGCTCAGGCTGTGTGAAGGGTTTGGTGTAGGATAGGCGCTTTCGGCTCATGTTAGTAGATATCTGGGAACATCTGACTCAATGCAGGGCGTGGACTCTTTACAGGATGGATGCGAGGTTGTTCTGGACTGCGAAAGTCATCTGCTCAGCTTTCCCACGAGTTCATCGAATCCGGAAGATTCTTGCAAGAGTGAACATTAGAGAATGGGAGAGTGGTGAAGCTATATGTATATAATATGCTGACAGAAAATGGGCTGTCTCTAGTCTTAGAGCTAAATGTGTATGTGTGCCCAGGACAGGAGTGTATTTATTTATCTGTTCAATATTATGCAATTTATTTTAGGTACGTCTTCTTGTTCCCTTTCTTGTGTGCGTTTCGTAAAGCCATCTACACTGTGATGCTTTGAGGGCATCTTTAATGGGGCAGCTGGTGATACCAGCTACCACATGAAAAAGGTGGGCCTCACATGAAACAGAAGTATTAAAAAAATGATATCACGGTGCATGGCAAGTCGGCTGACCTATTACTTTTTATTATTATTTTTTGCATTAAAAATAACAAAAAAAAATCATATGGGAAATGTCAGATTGGCCACCTGACATGCAGGTTATAATATCAAATATTATTACAAAAAAATAATTCTAGATTTATATTAATATAAAAAAATTTATCTTCGATTTCCCTAAGGGCATCCCAATTGGGGTAGCAGTTGCGTGCAATGAGGCTACCCATATGGGCGAGTCAGGTCGTTAGCTCGCCAATGCGTACCTCGCCTATATAGATAATTTATTGTAATATTAAACTTTAAAAAATTGGTCAAATCGATGAGTTGACTCACAAACAAAATAAAATCAACTACCCTCATGCAGCCTAACTGCCACAGTAGTGACTGGCATTTGGAGATGGCCTAAGAATTTTTAAATGATTGTTCTATGTTGATTTCTCTTGTTCGCCATGCTCCGGGATTTTCGAACTACACGTAACACTCGATATACCTGCAAAATGGGCCCGAATGACTTCGATGGGCTTTTCCTTTCCGATAGAAAGATGGGCCTTCCCTTGAACTCTCTTATTTTCAATTTTATTTTCCCCAACCAAACCAAAAAATCGAAAACAAAAACAACGGAAACCAGAAAAGAATGGCGCTTACATCGGTGAGGCTTCCCGTCAGGAGACTCTTCTCAAGCTTTGCTTGCGCCGATTTCAACGACCATGTCGTCTCAGACCCACCACAGCTACAAAACTTCGTCTCCACTAACCTTGATATGATCCAAGTCAACTCTCAGTTTCAGCACCTTCTCAGAACCGGCCATTTAACTTATGCCCGCCAAGTGTTCGACGAAATGCCCCAAAGAGACGAGATCACATGGACCCTCATGATTTCTGCTTATGTCAAAGCCTCCACTTCATGTGAAGCATTGGCTTTGTTCTCGCGTATGTGGGTTGAACCAGGACTTCGCATTGACCCCTTCGTGCTCAGTCTTGCTTTCAAAGCCTGTGGAAGCAATCTCAATGTTAACTATGGGAAGGCTTTACATGGGTACTCGGTGAAAACAGGTTTCATTGGCTCAGTGTTTGTGGGTAGTTCTCTTCTTGACATGTATGTTAAGTCCGGAAAAATTGACTTGGGTTGTAGAGTGTTCCACGAAATACCAATGAGGAATGTAGTGTCGTGGACTGCAATCATAACTGGACTTGTTCGTGCTGGTTATAATAAGGAGGGTTTGGCATACTTTTCTGATATGTTGAAGTCAAGGGTAGTGTACGGGACGTACACATTAGCTGTTGCATTGAAGGCGTGTGCTGATTTGGGAGCTTTGAATAGTGGCAGAGAAATTCATGCTCAAGCCATGAAGAGAGGCTTTGATGAGGGCTCATCTGTTGCTAATACTCTTGTTTCCTTGTACAACAAATGTGGAAAATTAGACTATGGTTTGCGGTTGTTTGGAAGAATGAGGATGCCGGATGTGATTTCATATACTGCTGTTATAACTGCGTATGTCCAGAAGGGTCTAGAACAGCAGGCGGTAGAAGCATTCAGACGGATGCAGGATGCAGGGGTGAGTCCTAATGAATTCACTTTTGCATCAGTTATCTCCGGCTGCGCCAATCTTGCAAGACTTGAATGGGGAGAACAGTTGCATGCCTGTGTTTTACGTCTTGGTCTTATAAGTTATCTGTCAGTGGCAAATTCCATCATGACCATGTACTCGAGATGTGGACTGTTAACTTCAGCTTTAATGGTGTTTGATGGTATGGATAGAAGAGATATTGTTTCGTGGAGTACTATTGTTGCAGCGTATGCTCAAGGAGGGCGTGGAGTAGAGGCTTTTGAGCATCTTTCACGGATGAGAAGGGAAGGACTGAAACCAAATGGGTTCACTCTAGCAACTGTGCTGAGTATGTGCGGTAACATGGGAGTTCTTGACCTCGGGAAGCAACTGCATGCTCTTGTTCTGTCCGTTGGCTTGGAACATACCTCTCTGATGCAAAGTTCACTGATTAACATGTATGCAAAATGTGGGAACATAACAGAAGCTTCGAAAATATTTGATGTGGCAGAAACTAACATTGTGACATGGACGGCCATGATCAATGGTTATGCTGAGCATGGTTACAGCAAAGAAGCTATTGATTTGTTTGAAAAGATGCTGAAGTTTGGTTTGAAACCAGACCCTATAACATACATTGGTGTTCTTACAGCTTGTAGCCACGCTGGACTTGTTGATCTTGGTTTCCATTACTTCAATGAAATGAGGGAGGAGCATGGTATCAACCCTTCAAAAGAACATCATGGCTGCATGATTGATCTCCTCTGCCGAGCTGGACGACTAAGTGATGCAGAACATATGATCAAGAGCATGTCATCTCAGCAGAACGATGTTGTATGGTCAACTCTGCTCCGAGCATGTAGGGTACATGGAGATGTTGACCGTGGAAGACGAGCTGCAGAGCAGATTCTTTCATGGGATCCAAATTGTACAGGAACCCACATCACCCTGGCTAATCTTTATGCGGCAAAAGGTAGGTGGAGGGAAGCAGCAGAAGTGAGGAAGGAGATGAAATGGAAGGGGTTGATGAAGGAGCCGGGTTGCTCTTGGATTAAGCTCAAGGATCATCATGTATCTACGTTTGTTGCTGGTGATCCGTCTCATCCACAGAGTGAAGACATACATAGTGTGTTGACACTACTTGCTTTAAGTGAAGAATCTGTCTTGGAGATAGTTTCTCTTCTGGATGACAGTTGACTGTTGAATATCACAGCAAGGGTGAGCCATGTTTCACTGTGGGCTCATGGCATTGCAAACTAGCAACTAGGTAAAGTTTGTTCATGCAGTGACTGATGAACTGCAGATCATAAACAGCTGCAATGAAGAGCCTGAAGCACGAGTCCACGAGCAACAACAAGAAGCGAACTCACGATAATTAGATCATGGGATACAAAAGAAGGAAGAAAAGGCATGGTTCTATTGTGTCATCGTCACGACAGATCAATAGACTGCAAGGTAAATAATCTACAGAATTAACGTGCAAAACCAGTTCCAGCATAACTATTGAATGGAGCATCAGGAATTTATGGAACTGTTTTTTTTTTTTCACAGAACTTGTGTGCCTTTCTGGAGTCAGAGTATCTCACTCTTTATTCAACTCCATAGAAATTTGAGCTTGAGTTCTTGTGTGCAAAACTTGGAAGTCATTTCAAGCATTTTTGTTGGTGACATTCTTTTTGTTGTTATAATGATATCAACTTCTTTGATACAGTTTAAGTCAACTTCAAAGGTTTACTTGTGGAGATTTTGTGGCATAGAAACAGTTCTGAATGAAATGAAACTAGAAAAATATGTCGAGACCAGTTGCAGAAGAAAGATTCAAGGGGTGACATGTCTCCATACAATATTGCCATTGTCATTGGATTTAGTTCTGTATGTAACTATCATAATGAACAATTGTGGATCTGCAAAAGCAGTAGAAGTGCAGCATCTGCAAGTGCCATGAACCCGTTCTGGTTGAAATTGAAGAACATGTAAATTCAGGTCAGTATCCATCCATCTGGTTGATCAATGATTCCTTCTTCCCTCTTTATTTGCTCATATATTACTGGGTAGTTTAGAAATTAAGTAAATGAAGTTTTATGGTTGATCCTTAAGCCAATTAGGACAGACGGATAGAAGAAAGGTAAGGCAAAACATGGGTGGTCCGAGAGTAACCAAAAGACGGACCCAGAATAAGGACTTGAAGGCTTCCATGACAAGTGCATGCCATCCCCAATACCAGGAGATGGAGAATGCTGTCCCCAGTACAGCTCCCACTCCTATTTGGCTCACTGTATGGAGCTGTTGCGAAACCCGCAGCCATGTCTGCGTATACACAAAACAGAATCAGCCCTTCAAGTTCAAGTTCGTCGTTAATGTTAATAATGATTGAGTGAAGTAATCTTATATTATTCAGTACTGTCACTACACTTTGGTTCTGGTTGTTCAAGTCCAACATTGACAGAACAGAAGAAGCAACTGGAAATGATGTTAAACTTCAGGGTATCCACAGTGGACTACCGAGCACTGTGGACACACCAGGCTTCTGGCAGAACACCCCATCTGTTGCTATATAACTTGACAAGCTGCAAATGACAACAGGTATGACCTCTCCCCATTGTGGGAAGAGGTTGTCGAGGACCGCGGGACCTATAAAATGCATTGAGCAACAACAAGCTGCCCCATTGTGGACTCCAAAAAAAATCTTGATCTATTCTCAAAGCTACAAGTAAAAGTGTCCACAAAGTCACATTGAGACTGTAGTGCCAAACCCCCAATGTGGGATCCACGAGGAGCTGTCACAGTTGGCTTCGAAGTTGCAGGTCGTCAATCAGCAACTCGTATATATTTTTTATAAAAATCTACAAACACGGTAGCTTCGGAATCGGTAGATGAACTCATCTACCGGTTTTGAAAGCCAAATTTTCCACAATGGTGGCAACCGGTTGCAAACCACGGGTGGCTTCAAAGCCGGTTTCGCAACCGGTTCACGCTCACCGTTGCAGATACCCTAAGGTTGTCTCCGATGGTTCTACCCACCATTGGGTTGTCAAGCTCAAAACGTAGGTTCCACGAGCTCTACAGTTACATTCCACAATCCACAATGGTTGAGCAACGCAGTCGGTTAGCAGCTATTGAAAAGTCTCCTGGGTGTCGAAAATGTGGTTGCCGCAGTTGTGGAAACCGATCGCCAACCACCCTCGGCAGCCCATTGAAGACACCTTTCCTAACTGATGTTAAATAAATGAGTAATACTCACAAGATAGGAAGCAATTGCCATGGTAACAGCACTGGAAAGTATTGTAAATCCATTAATCCCGACCACCTCCAAAACTACAAGAAGAAAATAAAATTGTAAGTAAAAACCGTCATTTGATTTTGAGGAGAGTAAAAGGAAATAAGAAGGTACGTACGAGATAGAACAGCAAAAGTGGAAATGAAGAAGAAGTTTTGTGCATGTGAAGATGGCATTCCGGGATCAGATCTCAAGTGGGAAACAGGTCTCTCTTGATTTAGTATCTGTTTAAGCGTAACTGAGGTGATTAAATTCCAAACAGAGCCCCACGAAAACCACAGCGCCAACGCATCATGCCTCCAAACAAGTACACCGCAAAGAACCCCCATTATAACCCACTTGCTCTGCAACCACCACCACAATCAACTTTTAAACACCACCTCAAAACAAATGCATACTTATTAGAGCATCTACTGACAGGGAGATTTAAGGAAATCTCTCCTTCAATCTCCACTGCATCTCTATAAGGGATTTAACAGAGATTGAAGGGAGATACACGCTGATTTTGTCTATATGCGCAAAATCAAGCGTAAAACGCAAAAAAAAAAAGAGTTCATCCCTACGAGTTGACCTCTTAAATCTCCTTATAATGGGGCAGAGATTTAAGAGAGATTTAGCTGCTAAATCTCTTGTAAATCCCTCTCTTACATCTCTTTATAGTGGATGCTCTTAGAGTGTTCATGTGTGGTTGTTAGATACATTTTGTGGGTTCTAATGGCCCGGAAGTCTTTCCCCACAGTGAGGAGAGGACAACTTTGTTGTCAATGCATCTTATCGACTTGCAACACGAAAATAAAAATCATGTTATTGCAATTCACCGACTCGGAATTAGCAGAAGTTTGGTGGTGAAATGAACATTTTGTGCGGTAACCAAAACACCCCCACAATATTGCAGTGACAGTCGGGATTGAGAACCCACTGTAGATACCCTAATAACAATTAAATTTTACAAAACACAATCATAAGAAACTGACTAATTTTCAAATAAGTCAATTTCTACCTAACTTAGTTAGGCAAGCGCGAGGTGGCCATCAAGTAGTAATTAACTAAGTGTATCAGCGTTGGTGTACTGTTGCCTGAAAAAAAAATGGTGGGCCCACAAAAAAATGGGTTAGACAACAACGGCGTGTAATGGACAGCACATAATTTTTATTGTGCAGTGCAGGTTGGCTACTTGTATGACCTGCCACTTTTTTTATTTTTTTTATTAAAAATAATAAATATTAACCATATGGGAGAGATCAGCTCGGCAACTTGTATAGTCAGGTCGTTGACTTGTTGCTTTTTTAATTTTTTCATTAAAAATAACAAATATTAATCATATAGGAAAGATGAAGTCGCCGACCTAATAAATAAGGTCGGCGACTCGACCACAAAACCACCTACCTCGCGCTCGTATGGATGCCGCAACCATGAGCTGCGACAACCACCCAACAGCACATCATTACGGACAGCCTAATAGTAACTTAAACAAACTACAGTTTTAGAAAAGAAATTTGAATGGTCGATGAAATGAAAGTCCCATCAGAAATCACATTCATGATTTGTAGAAACAGGCACTGACCAGTCGATTGAGAGTTGCTTCAACCGCGAAGGAATCAGCAGAAGCAAGGAGAGGTTCTTGTTTAAAGTCAGACACCCCGACTTCATCTCCGTCACCTTCACCGTCACCGTCTCCGTCCTTGAAAGCGAAAGAAACTTTGGTGGGCCAGCGAGTGAGGAAGTGGGGACTCCAACAACTACCCGTTTTCCGAGAAACAGAATTGACGGAAAAGGGTTTCAAGGATTTGAACTTCAACTTGGGATTACAAGAAGAACGGGTGGGGAAGAATTGGAGAACAAGAAATGACGTTGGTGATGTCATTTTTATTCGCTCCAAATCGGAAATTAGAGTTTTTTTTGTATAAGAAACTGGAGCTATGATTTTAAAGAGATGCACTGGTTTTAAAGAGGCTTTAGGGGGCACACATATTTGGCAACTGCGACGACCATTCTATTTAAATGTACACAGTGATAGGTCATTCCACATTGGTATGGAACAAGAATATTGGGGCAGTTGGTTTCTTTATCTGTTCCATAATTTTTGTAAGATCCGCATTAAAAAAGTATAATGCAGCAAGTTCATACAATGGGGCAGTTGGTTGGGTGGGTTGACCTGATCATTTTTTATTTTTATTTTTTTTGCGTTTGGTAGGACAAAAGAAACCATTTGGGAAGGTCACCTAACAACTGCACCAGTCTTCAATTTTTCTCCCAGATACGGCAGGTAGGGGCTGGCACCACTGGGGGGAAAGCGCGACACAA